>APFE030306845.1:85425-115902 GCA_000404065.3 Pinus taeda
CTTATCTTTAATAGTGAGCTTTTTGAGCTCCCTATAATCCAGACACATGCGCCATGATCCATCCTTCTTGTGCACCAAGACTACTGTAGCAGAGAAAGAACTTTGACTTGGTTGAATTATACCAGCCTCTAGCAGTTCTGCAACCATACGTACAATTTCACTCTTTTGGACATAGGGATATCTGTACGGCATGATGTTTGGAGGAACACTTCCTGGAATCAGATGAATAGTATGATCATGATCACGCATAGGTGGGAGACCTTTGGGAGTCTCAAATACCTTGGAATGATTGTCCAGGACTTTTTGGAGATCTGGATAAATAGATGATTCCGATGTGGAAACCTCTAGCGAACATAATTGTGCAATTACACCTCTTTGCTCCTTTTTTAGAAGCTCATACCGTCAGAGCTTATTATCTTTCCCGGTTTCCTTGCAATACCCCTTAATTTAACTTCCTTTCCTTCCGTAGAAAATTTCATGAAACGTTCTTGAAAATAAAAAGCTATTGTACCCAAGGATTGTAGCCATTGGACTCCTAGTACAACATCAACACCTCCCATTGGAATGGAAAGCATTGGGCTAGTCAATACATATTCTCCCATGGATAGCTTGACATTATGGCATTTTTCAGAGCAATTTATTGTTCCTCCATTTGCAATCATCACTTGACACTCTGGTGCTGGATATAGGAAGCAATTCAATTCTTTTGCTACCTTACAATGAATAAATTGTGGGTACTTCCTGAATCAATCAACACTATTACCTTTTTCTTCTTGATTTGTCCTTCTATCTTGATGGTTTGAGGAGTGGTAATTCCCGCAATGCATTACAAGATATGGTCGGATTCATTTGTTCTTCATCTAGGCTTTGTTCCTGGAGTATATCCTCTTCTTTTGACCTTTCTTGCTCCTTTTCTTCTTCCTCTTCACAATCTATGTCGAATAATTTCTTCTCAGCACCCTTATGACCTTTAGTGTATTTGCTATCACAACTGTAACAAAGCCCTTTTGCTCTTTTTTTTTCCAACTGTTGTGGTGTCAAACTTATAGGTTGTGGAAGACTAGGGACAACACTTCCATCTTTATAGTTGTGAGTGGTATGCTTCTTGGTTGCCCATAATTTTGCTTTCCATTTTTCTTGCTAACCTGAATGCCTTCTCTAATGAATCAGGTTCCCAAAGGCGAACATCATGTTGGATATTATCCTTTAAAGACCCTATGAACACATCAATCCTATGCTCCTCTGGAATATCTTTTACCCTTATGTTCAATTTTGGAACTCCTCAATGTGCTCCATTATTGAACCCTTTTGTTTGAGACTTATCAATTGGCTAAAAAAAGTGTTGCTTTTTGTATCCTCATAATGTGCCATCAATTATTCCGTAAAAATTTCCCAAGTGATAAATTGTTTACGAGAGCAAAGCCATTGATACCATACAAACTGATTTGGTTCCAAATATAAAGTTGCCATACATACCTTTTGTGTGTTTTGCACATTATTGAGATCGGAAATTTGCTCCATCTGTAATATCCATGTTGCGGGGTCCTTGCTATCAAACTTCCTCATATCGATTTTTGGAATATGATGGGTCTTTGATCCCACATTAGAGTCTATGGAATCATGATTAAAATTTCTTTTGTTCTCATCATGAATTTCGTTTACTACTCTTTCACCCTTAGTAACCATTTCTTGTAGCAACTTATTTATATTTATCTTCAATTCATCCATGTCTGTCTTCAAATCCATCTTCCAATCATCCATCTTAGCTTCCACGCCCTTTATCTTAGATTCCATGCCATTTATCTTAGCCTTCTGTTAGCTTTTGTGAGGATGACATTTTTTGCACTTGGTCTTGTAATTTTGATATATCATGTAGCATTTCTTCCTCTTCTTCATGAGTCATGCTAGAGCTTTTAGGTTCCTTACTAGGTGTTTGCATTTTTTTTCCTCAGGACATCAGTTACTGATAATAATGCTCTACTAGCCCTTTGAATTCCTTCAAAATAAATTTTCGAACCAATCTTAAGCAAAAATTTAAAAAAATCTACACACCTTTTTTTTTCTTTGTAGGAGCTCGATATTGCCTCTGATGTATCTCTGTACTTTCAGAACACCTAGTTCTAAAATTATGACCTGTGGTAGCCCTCTGTGTCCTCTTTCCAATGCCACCAGTTTGACCTCAATTGGATTCTCCAATGAAGAGTTATGCCAAATCTCCCACAGTGACCTGATTATAGACCTTTTCAGAAGAGCAAACTTGTATGAAGTGCCACGTGTCACTATTTTGACCTTTGCCTCTGAAAAATACATACAGAAACTACATTCAATCCTCTTTCTGCAACTTCTTACGAAATTTTAGTCTAATGCTCAAAGAGAAAGTTATGACAATTTTCCCCAGGTCACTTGTTTTGAATGTAATTCAGGATTTTGCAAAAGGACCAACTTCCTCAGATCATATCTCCGACAATATAGCACAAACAGCTCTAAAATTTGGAACGAAGATTCAGCATGATGTTGTCTCAAATGGGTTTTTCTTTCGACTTCTGAAACATCACAGAAAACAAGTTATAGCGCAAATTCGATGATGGCCTATTTGGAGCAGTGAAACCCTAGAATCCAAAGCTCTGATACCAAATGTTATGAAACCAGCTCAAGAAAAGATAGAAAAGATAGATCAACGCCTTAGAATTCAGCTTCTTTGAGGTGGCAACCTCCTTTACATTACATAAATGAATAATTCTTGGATGATACAAATGACAAAACCTCCTTTCTATATATAGGAGTCTTAAGGAGTCACAATATAACCCAACCGACCTAATAATAATAATATAAAGCCACAAAAATAACAATAGAGGGATTCTATGGGGCACAGTAATAACAATATGAGGGAAATAGGGGCAAAACAATATTAATAAGGGGTACAACTACCATAGTAATAGGGTAATCACTAGTATTATAGGGACCCAACACAAACATTCAAAAGAGAATTCAATTTATAGAAATACCATGTATAATCATGGCTTCATAAAGATATTGGTTGAACTCCATCTTCGGAGCATAGGGGATAACTGGGAATTTTTTTTTTATTGGGGAACAATTTTGAAGAAAGATCCCCAGAACAAACCAGTAGTAGTAGGACCCTCAGAGGAACAAAGAGAACAATAGAAGTAATAAAAGAGAAGGAACCCCAGACTCAATCGAAATTATCAAAAGAAGAGTTGCCCATAGTGGATATTTTGCAGAAAATGGGAAATGGAAATCTTAGAAGGAAGAAAGATAGCAAAAGAGCAAAGTAAATACCACAAACCAGGACCCTACCTCAAGAAGAAAAATCATAAACCAAAAGAAGGAAAGTATAGGGATTACAAACCTTAGGATTAAGGAGGAGTACAAGGTGGAGCACAGTGCAACAGGTAGTCTCAAAAGCTATAGAATACATTGATCTCGATGAAAATGAACCAACCGAGAATGAGCCAACTGAAAACCCTAAAAGTTCTCCAGAAGGATCACTAAAATCATCACCGAGAGTGTCACCACCACCTTGCATCTCACCTCTATGAATTCCTCTGCGTATTCTGGGTATTGACCTTGTCTAACAACATATTTATGAATATATAGAGTCATTGGAAAGAAAAGAGATAGCAACTAAATAAACAATTCAAAGTCCTGGAGAAGGGAGCAATCAGTTAAATGAACCACAAGGACCTTTAGCGTAAAACAATTTAAACAAGAGATTTTTGAGTTAAAGACATTGAACAGATATATCAAGAATGAGAATCAAGCATTGAAGGCACAAAATGAGATACATATTGCAAAAAGTGAAAATATAATCCCTCATTTCAGTTTGTGGTACAAAAAGAACAAAAAACTGAAGAAGGAAAATAGAACACTGCAGAGAGAAATTATCAACTTAGAATACAAAATTCTCATGAGAAAACCAAGGATGCCAGTAGCTGCTACAAAGAAGAAGAAAGTAAATCTTGGAGTTGATGATCAGAAGGCACAAGTGATTGACAATGATGAAGTGTATGAGGACATACAAAACCTCCAACATGGGGGAATGTAGAGTCCAAATATTGTCTTACCTTGACATCCATGGTTTCCTATATTTCCTCACTTTTTCCTAGTTATCACCTAAATAATGCAATAGACCCAAGGTTTTGTTAAAGATAAGAAATTAAATGTCTTCCTCTTCATGTATGTCTATATACCATATTGTTTTGTTAAAGAATGCATTCGGCTACAAAATTGGTCTATGTCTGCAACTAATCCAGATTTCTGCACTTGCCTTTTGCAAGGTTCAGAAGCTCTAGCTCAGTGAAGAAAGATACAAATGGATAAGGAATGGTCCCCTCATGGATTCCTTCCTATCCCCTTGAACCAATTCATCAATATGATTGCAAGATTTCACGTTCAACCCCAAAAGTCAACTACAATATTTTCATTGGGACAGAATCTGAGTTTCAATGAAATCTTATCGATTTTCTTTTGGAATAGAAAATCAATTGTTTAGTGATATAGTTTGATCGAAATAAAGATATTTAGGATTGAAATTATCATACTATTATGCAGAAGACTTATTATAAAAACTATCACCGCACTGTGTTTTGGGTGCGCGTTGGATGATGTAATTTCTGATAATAGCTTGTTAAGTTTGGTTTTACAAAAAATAGAATTGGTTTGTGCTTGTATACGCTGCATTGATTGGAGATAGTTGAGTGATTCACAGAGGGCCTCGACGACTAATAATAGGTCTTTAACCAATTCAAATTAGATTTATTTCATTACTTGAATACTCTATTTTGTGTGAAGAAATGTCATATCATGAGTTCACCAATAAATTGTTATATGCATAAGAAATTTCCTTTGCTTTATACCTAGTTTAACTATGCTATTTGATTTTCTTTTTTATCCGGTACAGTGTGGCTATTTCATTTGATTTTTATCTAGTGTAGTCCAACTATTTTTACTTCATAGCATAGTTGTTGCTCATAATGTCTTGTTTGGATGAAATTGAATAAGTAAAAGAGTGAGAGTATTCTCTTTAATAATTGAATTCAAACTGTATTCCTTTAGAGTTTGATAGAATATATTTCTCTTGCACTTAGTAAATTAGATTTGGCTACAGCATAAAAATTCAAGACAAAAATCCAAAATAGTCTAACACAAGCAAAGTCTAGAATCACTCTCATATCATCTATAAACTAATTCAATAGGGAATAATACCTAAGAAATTAGTTGTTAACTTTAGGGATTAAGCCACTAATATAATTAATGACAACATCTCCATACTAATCTTAAGTTTAGATCCTAACAAGAACATAATGACATAATAAATAACTTCTAGCACATATAGTGCACTTGTAGTTCATCATTGTACCTGGCCCGGTTGATAATATATGATTGACAATTTAAGGACATTAAATTGGCAAAACATAAACAAAGGTAGGAAATGTTTTTTTCCTGTACTTAGGAGAAAGGGAAAGGCTTCTCTAGCTGAGTGCATGAAGACCTTGGTAAGTCTGCAGGCTGAGTGCACTGGTCCCTGTAGCTAGGTTCACATGAAGGAGAAGTCTGTACTAGATTGATTATACTTAATAAAGACAATTTTGAGTTAACATTGATGCATATGTGTCTTATTTGTTATGTCTACAAGTTATGTAATTTCACTATATGTTACAACTTATATGAATTTAGAGCTTATTTGGTGCACAAAAGTAGTAGATAAGTAGTATTTATGCATGTTATGAATGATTAAAGACCTTCACAGACATCAAAAATTTGTTTAAGTACATTTACAGTAATTTCCTGTTGTGAAGGGTTAAGGTTCGCAAAGGTAGATATAAGCCCTAGGACTACAGAAACCTATCACACAGACCTCTAGATGCGTAAACTTGGTTTTGTCATCCCTGAGTATTGCTTTAGCTGAGACTGTAGCCTGCGTTATGTAGGCTGTTGCCGAAAGGGCCAACAATTATGGTTTTGTTGGTTGGCCCAGATAACGTTAAACGTGGGTCAGGCCCCATTAACCCAACAAATGTTTCATCCATAAATTCTTGAAAATGCATCTTGATGACTGGATTGTGTTTCGATTGCTTAACCGCCACGTTGCAAGTCTGTGCCTTATGTTGGATACTTGTCACATATATCATATTGCCATGAACTTGAAGAAATGTGTATTGTGTAAGCCCTTTGGGATATTGTTATAGACATATTTGGGCACTGCAACCCCCATCACATATGTCCATAAACCAAGGGCTTCTAAACCCCTAAAAGTGTTGCTTCATACCCTAAAGGATCAAGGTCAACTGATTACATCATTTCCCAGAAGTTCTCCCTAAAAAACTGCTCAGAACTAGTCAAAACTAGACCATACAGACTGCTCCATGCTGAGGGTGCGATGCATCTCACCTATTACATGTAAAGGGTGTGATGCATACTAAAAATCCCTTCTGTAGGGTGCAATGAGCTAGAGCAGAGAAATGGTAGAGGCAGTTTGCTAGGTGGAAACCCAGAGAATCTTCTAGAAACTGCGCATATGACACTTGCCTCTCTAAATTCACCCAAGGATGAGTAAGAGACCATGAAATCTCTAAGCGAAACCAAGAAATATTAGTGAAATGACACTAATCAAAATCCCAGAAGTTGACTCACCCACTTGCAAAAATCTATATATGGATCCCTCATCCTGGAGATCCAGAGGCTGGAATTTTGTATTTTGTAAGGAAGTGCTACTACTTTCTCTGTGAATCATTGTAATGTTGGGTGATCTAGCTTTTCATGAGGTGAAGAGCGCTTTCATGCTAGAAGGATGGCGTTGGATCAGACAGTTGGGTTGTAATCCTCTCTTCTACTACTTCTATCAATAAAGCTTGAGTTTTCTTCCATATACTTGTATATTTCTGAATCTTGTATTTGTGTATGCATTTGTATGGTTAATATACATCTAATCCTATATTATTTAAGGTTATAGATATCTATTCTTTGATGGTATTTTTCTTCTTTGACTCTACAGGTGTTCTTTGAAGTGGGACAAGTGAGAAAGCAGTGGCAAAAGCTCTATCAAGGGAGAGAGGAAACAAGCAACGAGACAAGAAAAAGACTGAGGTTGGTACTCTCTGCTTCTCTCTCATATATCTCTCATAAAGGAAAACACAAGTAACTTTGAATGGTTTGTTTCTAAGATAGCTACCCATCTTAGGGGGACTAACAACTCTGAATGGACACTAGTTTTCCCAGAAAAAAAATGGCGACTCCACTGGTGAGCAAATAGTTTGTTTGTTTGTTACTATTGTTTGCTTTATAAACTATAGATGGAGCCTCAAGTTAAGCCAGCTAGCCTTCGAACTGCTTTTGCTATGCAACTGCAAAGTAGATCAAAGATAGCTCAGTCAATCTCTGGGTTGGTCTACAAACTAAACATCTGACTTGAAAACATCCTAAGAGCCCTGGCGGTAGCTCAATAACCTCATTAGATCAGCCCCTATACTTTGTGTTTACTGCCTATCATGAGCTCAGTCTAAATCCCTAAACTTAGCTACAAACTATGGGTGAAAACCAAGCTCAGTCTTGTCCCTGGACCATCGCACTATCTCTCATTGATAGTCTAGATGCATCACACCTCCCATGTGCTGCAGGTGAGATGCATCCCATTTTCCCTTAATAACAGGTGTGATGATTGAATGAGACTGTTTCTGCCTCCAAATTTTGGTTTTTACTTCATTGTTTTCAGCTCTATTCAGTAGTTTTGCTGTCTATGATCAATATATCACTGTTGAAACCTTCTGCCTTTACATTATTCAGCCTCCACTGATAAGGAATTGTGAATTTTTCTTTTGTATTTTTCATCATTTACAATACTCCTTTCCAAATAGTAGCTTAATAGAACTGTCGTCTTTCGATTTGAAAGTGTTGCAACTGTCATTTTCAGTCAAGAAAAAGAGTGTCATAAATTCCTCCCTTTTTAGATAGTCGATTACACTTCTGCCATTGTATTTGATTCGGATTTTCAATTCTTTGAAGTGTCGAAAATAGTTTTCCATCCAAAAGTGAAAGTGTCGTCTTAGTCTTCCTTTCATTTCTGAAAACAAATTGCTAAAGTGTTGCTTTGAGGAAAGATAGTTCATATCTATACTTAGTTTTCTTTTTTTTCATTCTCACATTAAGGAAACTAAAAAAACAAATACATGCATGTGCATTTGCATTTAGACTGCATGCGGAAGTTGATTTAGGAAAAGTTCATTTAGTGTGTGCTCTCTGCTCTATGTTGGAATAATTTTACTCCTCTTTCCTTAGTAGCTAGGATTTTCATTGCTAAAAGAAAATAAACGTCTGTTTATCTAGATTGCATATTTAGGAATTGTATATCTACATCATGCAGTGAAACTTGAAAGGCAAACTTCTTAAGAAAGATCAACTGTAAAATAAACCTCAATGAACATAAAAATGTTTTGGAACCTAATGAACAACATCGAGAAGTCTAGGCTAGAGATGTATTCTAGCGTCGTAAAGCCTTGTAACTATCACTTTCATCATAGGTTCAGAAATTCCTCCTCTTTGATACGAATATTGCTAGTACAGACTTGCGCTCCCACATACCATCGAGTATATATTGGGAGACCATAATAGGCTAATATCCTTTATCCTTAGGAAGTTGTGTCTACCACCCTATTGATCGTAATGCACTGAACACAGCATTCGGGAAGATTGATTGTCATACGTAAAAGTATATTGTAGTTTTATGATTTGTTTGGTAATCGCTCTATCTATATTTCCATAGTAATCAATTTCATTCCTTTTCAGCCTCCTTAAAAGGAAAGTTCCATCTGAGCACTTGTCACTTCAGGCTCATTAAAAACCGAAGGTTACTAGAGTCATCTTTAGATTTTTCTCGACTCTTAAAAATTGAAAAAACAAGTTGTGTTAAAGCATCAAAAAATTCAGTTAATTCGGAATAACATTTTCCCCTTTTAATTTTGAGTTGATCAAGTAATCCACAATAGTGGAAGAATGTCAATCAAAACCCCGTCATTCATGGAGATTAACAAGTCAACCATCTTTGACTCCAGAAACAAACCCATTCAGGGCCAAACGATCTCATTTAACTGGGTCAAAGTCTCCTAGTTTATTTGAAACTTGTGTTTCAACATCATCAGACTCCAGTTACTCCAGTTATTTCTAGTATCCCTGCCTCTATAGAATAAGTTCCACAGTTACAAGAGGACATTAGAACTAATCCTAGTGTAACGGTAAACACTTCTATTCCTGAACTAGCTCCATCTAGGGCTGATTCGGAAGGTGTCACCCGTGTTATTGGGAAATCTAGTGTCCATGCAGAGCTGCTAGTCCCACTAAGATGGGTAGCTATCTTAGAAACAAACAAACTAAAGTTACTTTCGTTTTCCTTTATGAGAAGTAGATAAGAGAGGAGCAAAGAATACCAACCTCAATCTTTCGCTTGGTTCCTTGCTTGTTCCTTCTCCCCTTTGACAGATCTTTTGCTCTCCTTCCTTGCTTACCCCGCTTCAAAGAGTACCTGTAAAGTCAAAGCAGCATAATACCTTCAAAGTACTGGGATCTACAATCATAAACAATATAGGACCAGATATATATTGACCACACAAATGCATATATCATCAAACATGTGGAGGATAGCTTTATTAATAGAAAGAGTAGAAGATAGGATTACAACCCATTGATCTAACCCACTGTCATCCTACCAACATGAAATCCCTTTTTCACCTCATGAAATTCTTAGATCACTGAACACTATCACGTTCCACTAGGAAATCAACAACACTTCCTTAGAAGATATAAAATTCCAGCCTCTGGATCTCTGGGATGAGGGATCCATATATAGATGTCTGCAGGGGGGTGAGTCAGCTTCTAGGATTTTGATTAGTGTCATATCTCTGATAGTTATTAGTTCCACTTCGAGATTCATGATCTCTTACTCATCCCTGGGCGAAGTCAGAGAGGCAAGTGTCACAGGAGAAGTTTCTGGAAGATTCCATGATCATCCACCTTGCAAACTATCTTTGCCATTTGTCTACTCTCGCCCATCGCACCCTACATAAGGGCTTTTCAGTATGCATCACACCTTTTGCATGTGGCAGGTGAGATGCGTCACACCCTTAGCACTGAGCAGTCTGTATGGTCCAGTTTTGACCGGTTCTGAGCAGTTTTCCATGGAGAACTTCTGGGAGATGATGTAATCAACTGACCTTGTTCCTTTAGGGTGTGAAACAACACTTTTGGGGACTTAGTAGCCCTTTGTTGCAGTGCCCAAATATGTCTATAACAGTTGCCCCCTAAAGCATTATGTTGTAAATATTTTGATGTCGGGGGAAATGCTTTATCATGAGGATCTGAGGTTTTTCGAACTAGAAGGTGACCTATAATAAGATATAATACAATACATTATCTTCATAATATTTTCATGATCTAACTGAGGCGGGCATTCCCATGCTTAGCTTTATAAATTCATTTTCATGTATATAGGACAGATAACTATCTGTGTGGAACACTGATGATTCTGATAGAGCCATCATCCTTTGATTTGGATGATCATCTGTGCAGCAATGATGTACATTTGATGTCTTTGTCTTCCTAAATATATCGTAACCCGGGCTGATGAAACTAGATCCGGGGTCTTCAAACTTGTTAAATCTTTGCCCAAAGTACAAGTCGATCCATGTGAAGTAATGTTCTGGAGTCGAACATGGAAAGACATTGCCTGATTACCAGCCAATGATGTAAGCTATTAATAGGCATGAGAGGAATCATCAATAATGATGATGACCCTCAAGGTACGATAGTAAAATTCACGTGGTGTGAAAATGGTACTTGGCGTCGAACACCATGCAAAATCATTCGGATGAAGGCCATTGATGTAAACCTGTCGCCGGAAGTGAGAAAATTTCCATTGAGGCATGCAAGCTTCAAAGTACTAAAAGGGTTGTTCCTAGGCCAACTTCTTGGATAATGAGCTGTCATCGACAAGAAGTGACCCATCGTAGGAGGACCTTAATAAATCCCACATCTATGACACATAATGGAGAAAATGATTTTATGGAGGTGAAAATGATCTGATGATACAGGGTTCAGGGTGGTGGTCGTGAAAGAATGAAGGGTGAAGGTATTGCAGCGGATGAGAGACAAGCTCGGATGGTGAATTCTCTGAGCGACTTCTCTTGAACATATTGGCGACACTGAAATGGATTGGTAGCGTTAACCCCAAAAATGGATGGCACGATGGACCAATGGTAATATGATTGATGAATCAAATAACCCAACCCAACTCAATCATGGTGATGGAGTGAAAGCGTCATGTTCAAGAGCGACTTGCTACCAAGAAAGTTTCTTCAAGTTTTCTTCCCAATTTTTCCCTAGTCATTGCTAACCAATACCTCTTTATTTTTTTCAAGCATGAGGAGGATAACATATGCTTTTTCTATAATTTTCCCTTTGGGAAAACTCGTCGCTATGTTTTACCGAGCCTAGCAATAGTGAAACTCGTTCTTGTCTATATGGACAAGTTTGTCACTATTGGTTTTAACGAGTTTAATGGCAAAGACAACTCGGTCCTTTTTCAATTTTAGAGACTCTGAAAAGGGACGAAAAGGAAACTCGAGTAATCCTTTTTCGTCATACAATCCCCTAAGTCCTAAAAAGTATAAAATAATATGAAAAGGATGAATTTTCAATAGTTTTAACGAGCCGAACAAGACAAGCACTTGATGTTTTTGTGTAATAATCCCTCAGGTCCAAAAGATTAAAATATAGAGGAGGGATAGTGCTTCTGCTAGCTTTAATGAGCTAGAGAGGCCAATTGAGCAGCAACCTTTTCATATTTTATGAGTCAAATGAAAGGAGCTTAAAGGAGACTCGTTTTTGAGGAACGAGTGATATTTTGAAGTAGCAGTTGGTTCCAGGTAAGGTTTGGAATTTTCCAATCACGGCATTGTTATGAGGATGGCTAACAGAATCACTCATCACAACTATTCCTCAAAAGGTTAAACAATCAAATGGAGGTGTATGATTGGCTAAAACAGAGTGGAGGTGATGGTAAGAACACAACCAAGGCTCAAAAGCTGATGATAATGCATTCACAATGGTTATTTACCAGAGATTGGTTCATTTTTTAATGAGCTTAAACTCTGGTGGAACATGTGCTCATTTCTTAGGTTTAATTTTTAATGAGCTTGAACTTTGCGTAAAACTGCTCATGCTAGTCGTATAATAAGGATGTCTCATTGACAGGTTAAATTTTTAAGGAGCTTGCACCGTTCGAAACTTTGCTCCGCTGCCTTTTGATGCAAGCTAGGAATGACCAACTACTGTCCGAAGGGTTAATTAACCGCTAAGGTTAGGTAGGAAAATTATTCCTTTATTTTTTCGGTGCCATTTGGCCCCTGCAAAGGTGAATGGTCGATCTGACCACTCACCTAACTTAAGCGGTTGAAGTCTGTGAAACTATGGAGTTAGCGTTACGCCGGTTGCTTTTCACTTGCATACAAAAGGTTTGCATGCCCCCACGTATAGCGAAGTAGAGTTTCCAAGTTACCATATGAAAGTTTTCGCATTTACAAGATTGATCCATCCGCATTTGCAGACAAAACACTTCCTTAGCGATGTCTATCGAAATAGACATAGGTGAATGGTGCAGTCGGCTCGACTCACATAACTTTGACGAGGGAATATTATTCCGGTCTTATCCCATTTTGCTAAATGGATGGGGGTGTCAGACTAGTCATATATCCTTCGTGGAAACCTACCCTATACCCAAAGTTTTCCTGTTGAAGCAGACCAGGCTGCATGCCCCCTGGGTTTCAGTCACAATCACTGAATTACTCGCGCTCATCAGGTGGAAGGACTGGAGATTGATGAGACATTCCTTGTGTGAAAATACCAGTTAGGGATGGCTTTTGACTATTAGCTATGTGTGAGCCGGGGAATGAAAGCTAGTCTACGGGCTGGACCACTCTGCCTTCATGCGGAAAACACATTACTCAAAAGAGTGAGTAGACAATGGCTCCCATGCTATAAATGTAGTCATGCCCAAAGAGTAGATTATAATTTAGAGGCCCTTGGAATACCATTACATTCAGATAAATGGTTTTCCTTCTCAAAGTTATACGTAAATTTGCAAGGATCCCTGACAGTCGACTAGTTCCTTTATCGAAGCCTGTCAGATTTCGCATCTCAGTCAAAAGCCATGGCGAATCGATTGCTTTCCAAGCAGTTGAGGAAAGGGTACTCATAGAAGCCCCTTCATCTATAATAGTACCGACCATGACCATTATGTAAGCTTGAACAGTGATTCAGAATGGTACATTAGACGGTAGACGGGGTCTGCCTAGTAGATTCCAGTCGAAGGAAATGACTAGGTTGCTCAGAGGTGGGACCGAATAAACGGTCAGATACGAATCTGATGAACTTTGTTCCTACGGTAGAGGAATGGGTAGATTTCCCCCATGTTCATCAGAGTCTGTGTTTATGAAAATAATTTGAACGGTGTCGTTCCCATTCTCTTCAGTGACTGTATCATTTGAAGATGAACCTTTCGAAGACAAGACTAGGTTGACTTCCATCTCGACCCAATGAATTTGGTCTGGTGTGCATTCAGAGGGTTTATCTTCAATGCTAGATGCTTCGACTGATCACAAAGGTGTGCCGATTAGATTTTCAACTAGTGATGGACTTGCAAAGAGTTTCTTGTATCCAGGAGGAAGTCGTAGTGGTGAAGCAGGAGGATTATCCAAGACTCTTTTAGCTTCATCCAGGAAGGGACAACGGTGGACAGCATGATTGCCTTCACATAGCCTACAAGGAAATTTATATTTTCCTTTCTGCCCAGAGACTTTGTTTTCACTAGTTGACGGTGTACTCTCAACATGATCGTCAGAGGTTGACGACACCGGATTGTGCAAATGAGGAGACCAATCCCTTAAGATCCAAGGGATGCAAGGACAATCTCGATGATGGTGGTCTCCTTTGCAAATGACACATGGAGATTTAGGTTTAGATGGTGTAGTGTGTGGATTTTCACTAAATGATGCATGGTTGTGCCTTTTTGCCTTTGGCTCCTTATTCTTCTTCTCCTTCTCCTTCTTCTTCATCTCAGTTACTTGGTTTTTAGCTTTACCAGCTTCACCAAGTGAAGAGGAAGAAGGGGAGGGAGAAAAAAATGAAGCAGAAGGTTGGGGGGTAACTCTAGTTCATCTAGTTGCTGATTTGATTGCTCAGGAATCATGGTGCTTTGAATGACAGAGGTTGAGAAGAGCCATATTGGCAAGCTGATTGTCAGTCCTGGAAGGGACAATGTGGCCATATGAGGTACACCAACATCTTCCCAAGACGAGAAAGGACTAGGATTTTGCTAGAGTCCATTTTCTCACCCTAAGACCAACGAGGAAATAGTGACATTATTCCGATTAAAATAAATTTTATGACACTTTGACATAACTTGCTTTTTCAATTTTTAAGAGTCGAGAAAAATAAAGATGACTCTAGTCACCTTTGATTTTTAATGAGCCTGAAGTGACAAGTGCTCAGATGGACCTTTTCCTTTAAGGAGTCTGAAAATGAATGAAAGAGACTACTCTGGAAATCTAAATAAAGGGATTACCAAACCAATCGCAAAACTGTAGAATACTTTCTATGGTATGGCATTCAATCTTCCCAAATGTTGTGTTTAGTGCATTGTAATCGATAGGGTGGTAGACACGGCTTCCTAAAGATAAAGAATATAGCCTATTGTGGTCTCCCAATATATACTTGACGGTATGTGGGAGCATAAGTCCGTACTGGCAGTTCTCGTCTCAAAGAGGAGGAATCACCCAACCCATGATGAAAGTGATAGTTACCAGGCTTTGCGATGCTGGAATACGTCTCTAGCCTAGACTTCTAAATGTTGTGTGTTAGGTTCCAAATCGTTTTTATGTTCATTGAATTTATTTTACAGTTGATCTTTCTTAAGAAGTTTTCCTTTAAGGTTCATCTTGAGATGTAGATATAAAATTCCTAAAATGAAATCTAAGATGATAAACAATCGTTTATTCTTCTTTTTGCAATGAAAATCCTAGTCACTAAGGAAAGAAAAACAGGATTCTTTCAACATAGAGCAGAGAGCACACACTAGATGCACTGTCCTAAATTAAAAATCAACAAGCAGTCTAAATGAAAATGCACATGCATGTATTTGTTTTCTGCTTTCTTAATGTGTGGATGACAAAAATAATGCTAAGTACAATTCTGAATTATCTTTTCAAAGGGACAGTACTAACGATTTTCTCATAAGATGAAAGGAAGATAATGACGACCCTTTGCGATTTTGAATTGAAAACTACTTTCAACACTTGAAAAAATATTAATTCAAATCAAATACAAGAGTAACAGTTTAATTGACCATTAAGAATAGTAGGATTCTTTTCTTTGACTGAAAACGACACTTGTGACACTTCCAAACCAAAAGACGACAGTTTGACTAAGCTACTTATTTGTAAAGGAGAACTGTAAATGGCGAACAATACATAAAAACATTCATAATTCTTTGTACAATGGAGGCTAAATAATGCAAAGGAAGGGAGTTTCCATAGTCGTATACTGATCACAGACAGCAAAAATCCTTAATAAAGCTGAAGAGAGTGAACAAAAAACGAAAATCTGTAGGCAGAAACAGTCTTATCTGATCATCGCACCTCTAACACAGGGAAACAGGGATATATCTCACCTACTACACATGGGAGGTGCGATGCATCTAGATTGCCAAGAGGAAAAGGTGCAATGGTCCAACGACGAGAATTCAACTTGGTTTTTGGTCACAGTTAGCAGCTTAGTTCAGGGATTTAGGCTGTGCTAATGATAGTCAGTAAATGCAAATCACAGGGGTTGATCTAATGAGGTTACTTGATCCACAACCAGGGCAATTAGGATGTTTGCAAATCAATTGTTCAGTTTATAAAAAAAACCTGGAGATGCACTGAAGCAGCATTGATCTACTTTGCACTTGCATAGCAAATGTGGTTTGAAGGCTAGCTGGCTTAACTTCAGGCTCCATATGTAGTTTATAAAGCAAACAAAAACAAGCAAACAAGCTATTCGCTCCCTAGTGGAGTTTCCATTTTGTTATCAGGAAATCTAGTGTCCATGCAGAGCTGCTAGTCCCACTAGGATGGGTAGCTATCTTAGAAATAAACAAACTAAAGTTACTTTCATTTTCATTTATGAGAAGTAGATAGGAGAGGAGCAAAGAATACCGACCTCAATATTTCGCTTGGTTCCTTGCTTGTTCCTTCTCGCCTCTGATAGATCTTTGCCGCTCCTTCCTTGCTTACCCTACTTCAAAGAGTACCTATAAAGTCAAAGTAGCATAACACCTTCAAAGTATTGGGATCTACAATCATAAACAATATAGGACTAGATATATATTGACCACACAAATGCATATATCATCAAACATACAATAATGTGGAGGAAAACTCGAATAGATTTATGAATAGAAAGAATAGAATAGAGGATTACAACCCATTGATCTGACCCAGTGTCATCCTCGCAGCATGAAAGCCCTTCTTCACCTAGGGAAAATCTTAGATCAACCAACACTATGATGTTCCACTAGGAAACCAACAGAACTTCCTTACAAGATATAAAACTCTAGCCTCTAGATCTCTGGGATGAGGGATCCATATATAGATGTTTGCAGGGGGGTGAGTCTGAACTTCATCCACCATTTCATTATTGCTTACTCATCCCTGGGCGAATTCAGAGAGGCAAGTGTCAAATGGGCAATTTCTAGAAGATTCTCTGGGTTTCCACCAAGCCAACTACCTCTGTCATTTGTCTACTCCCACTCATCACACCCTACAGAAGGGCTTTTCAGTATGCATCACACTTTTTGCATGTGGTAGGAGAGATGCATCATACCCTTAGCACTGAGCAATCTTTATGGTCCAGTTTTGACCATTTCTGTGCAGTTTTCCATGGATAACTTATGGGAGATGATGTAATTAGCTGACTTTGTTCCTTTAGGGTGTGAAACAACACTTTTACAGACTTAGAAGCCCTTATTTTATGGACATATATGTTTGGGGTTGCAGTCCCTAAATATGTCTATAACAACCCCTCCAACATTTGTCGCTGCAGAGTCTATACATTCTTCGGCACCATAAATATTCTACAGACCTGACGGTCTACCTCTTCCACCTAGAATGATTGCTATAGAAGAGATTATGGAGGATCTTCCATCTAGTACCCCATTGAATTTTGGAACTAGGATCCACTTATATCCTTCTGCAACAAAATTAATTTCTTTTGATCACCCTTCATGGTAAGTTCCTGTAGAATCACTAGGAAATCTTTTGGATAGACTCGATATGTCTGAACAACCATCGACGTCTAGGACTGTGTCATCTGATACAGTAGCAACAAAACCTCTTATCGCTACTCCAACAATGTTCACTGGTATACCATCTATCCCAACTAATTCTCAACCACTAGATGGAATCCACCCAGGGACTATTTTGACAGCGTGGTTTATTCCTATTTGTTCGTCCAGAATCTTATCTAGAATTTCTTTTGTTGGGTCTCAGCAAATTGATCCTTTAGAGCAGTAAAAATTTGGGCATTCTAGTCTCCAAAGACCAATTTTCCCTTTGAAAACTAGATTTCCGCCATATGGGGGGCAGTTTGCCTTTTCATTGTTCCCTCCAGGAGAACAACCATATGAGAATTCACAACAAAATTCGGGTCAAGCTCGAATTGCATCTAGTGGTTAGATGCCAATACTGCCTCAGCAGCCAAGATTTGTATCTTCAATGCAACAAAATCAACCTGTGTCAAACATTCCCACTACACTGGCTATTGTGACGGCGTCACAAGTACAAGCGTTGCCTGTTATATGTCTACCTCAAGTCTCTCAAGTCGTAATACAACAACCTCTTGTCTCCATAACTCAATCACAATTGCTGATTAGTGGCTCCTTAACTAAAATGAATCAAGCTCAAATGTGTACTATCACCCCACATCTTGGTCAAACATCCAATATTGGACAACAACAAATGGTCTCACATCCATGGCTGGTGCAATATCAACAACCGCAATTATAGAAAGCTTACTGAGGGCCTGAGCAACAAAGATTTGCCAGTAATGGGTAGTCGTATATTCAAAATGGTTACCATCAATCATATTATAATGGTTATGTCCATCAACCTTATCAAAGTTATCAGCATCAAATACATTATGCTGGTATGCAAAGATCCACTGCTCAGGCGATCCCATCTTATCGTGGGTATGCTTCGCCAAACCTGAATCAACAGTTGCCTTTCGTAGCAACTTTAGAATTACTAGATCTGAATCGACTAACAAATGATCTGATTGCTTATGCCCCTTGGTGGCTAGCGATTCCTCATAAACATCTGCCAGATATTCCTAAATTCAATGGAAATTTGGGTGAAGATCCATCGAATCATGTAATGACCTTTCATTTGTGGTGTTCATCCAACACCCTCAATGATGATTCGATTAGGTTTTTCCTTTTTCAATGAACGGTAACTGGTCCAGTAGCCAAATGGTACATCAAATTTCTTAGATCTTTATTGAATAACTTCAGCGCCCTTGCCACCACCTTTTTAACCCATTTTTAGTTACCAATAAGTTACGAAAAAGGAACGGAGCTTCTTACTAATTTTAAGCAGATGATAGCCACTCACATATCTGATCATATTCATGAGTGGTGACATCATCGTAGAATGATAAAGACATATGTTCCTAATCAACTTCTAGCTGAATGGTTTATTAGGTCGTTGTTACCTTCTATTATAAAAGATGTAGCCAAGTGAGGAGTTGTCACTTAAGAGAAAGTCATTTCTCATGCACAATATCTAGACTTGATCTATACTCAGTCTGGCATGTTCTATGACAAAATTCCTGATGCTCCTAGACCCAAGTTTTCCATTCCTCCTCCTCCTAAATTGAACAAGGACTCTCATGCGGATGATAGCATGATTGGCACCTCAAGTACACAAACCACAAAGGCCCCATTTGGTAAAGCCCTTGCAGTTTCTAGTAAAAAGGTGAATGACAAACTTCCTGCCTCGGGGATTAATGTCATGTCAATCGACAAAGGCAAGGAGCCAAAGTAGCCAAGGGGCAAGAAGAAAGGGAAAAAAAAAAGAAGAAACAGGAAGATTCAACTCTTGAGAAACCTTCTGGAAACCCTTATGGGTAAAAGAAACCTAGTCAACCATGTCACATATGTGATGAGGACCATTGGATGAGATATTTTCTGCATAAAGCTAAGATTAAGAAGTTCTTTAAGGGTTCAAAAACCTCAGTGGTATTAACTGATCGATTTCCAAACCTAGAAACCAATCTTGTTGCTACCAACAATGCTTCCCCATCCCAAGTGCTTATGTTGTCCATTTCAAAATATCAAAATGATGCTTTGATATTGACAAGGAATAATGATTATGGGAATCCACAAATGTTGAACAACAAGGCTATAGATCAACCTAGTAGTTCCACAACAACCTCGATTGAAGTTGTGCCACCAATCATTCCTGAGCTAATGATAAAGCCACCAAAGGGAGTAGTACACAAATCAACATTTAATCCTCATGTTCGAGCAGCACAAAATTATAATATAGTAGAGGATCTGGCCCAATCGCCATCTGGTATGTTCACACTTGAAGTACTGCAAAAATGCCCCTCCCAAAAGCAGGCTCTATTATTAGCAATAGGTGGGATTGAACCAGTGGATTCCAATATTTTGGCCTTTAATCATAAAGAATACTAACCTTAGTTACCATCTCAACTCGCTTTCCTCATACAAGTGAAAGCCCTCAACAAAACCATTCATCGAACAATCATTGATGAGGGGACATCTACCTACATTATTTCAATGAGTTACTGGAAAACTTTAGGCTCACCACCCTTGTCAAGATCATCAATGACATTAAAAGCATTCGATGGAGGAACATACACCCCGTATAGGATTTTATGTAACTTGCAAGTTGAACTAGGGGGAAAGACAATAGAAATCGACATCGAAGTTATCGATGGAATCCTTGATTACAATATCCTACTATGAAGGCCCTTGATTTATGAAATGGTTGTTGTTGTGTCAACATACTTTAGAATGATTGCATTTCCCTTCCAAGGAGGAATTATAATTGTCGACCAACAAAAATTTCTCCCCAACAGTTCACAAGTTATGAGAAGCATTCCAATGATCCATGGAACCTCTCAATCACTTCAAAATATCATAGTAGACCTCCTAAAAGACCCTTCCTTAATAGGTACTTTTTCCCTACCGCCTCTGAGTAATCTGGTGGAAGTGGCCACATTGGAAACCTGCAATATGGTATCTTCTATATCTACAAAGATTATGAAGATTTCTGAACATGATGTTAGCATGGATCGTCGCTAGGTATTGCCTCCAAGCCCAATAGAAATATTGTAGCAACCAATTTTCTTGGCCTGGGTGGCAAACCCAAATCAACGCTCGTCGAGTGTTTGGATAGATAGTTCTAAGGAATATGGCACCTCTTCAGATCCTTGTTCACATGTACATTCTATAGACGAAGGAATCATTTAGTTAATGATGATAGGAGAGGCACCATAGGAAGAGTACCACCATCACTCCCATCTTCCAGATTACAACGAAGATTGTTCCAACGACCTTAATCATCCTTTAGCTTTTGATTTTCTATCAAATACTATCAATACGGTGGATTCCGAGTGAAATCTATCCAATATTGTAGAAGCTATCGCCATAAATATATCGACCAAACCTAATGTTGTAGAAAATATTCATGTCGACAAATCTTGCTTTTCTTCAGAACTGGAAATATATTGCGCTCTCTTTCGCGAATTCAGAGATGTCTTTGCATGGTCATATGAAGAAATTCTAGGCATTGAATCAAGCATAGCTGAACATGAAATCAAGATGTATCCAGATGTCAAACCAATATGACAAAGACTTCAGTAGGTACACCTGAAGAAAGTCGCTACCATCAAGGTAGAAGTTGAAAAACTTTTACATGCTGGTTTCATTTCCCTGGTTCTTTTAACTGATTGGGTATCAAATATTGTTCCGGTGATGAAAAAACAAGGAACGATTAGAGTGTGCATTGATTACAAGGATTTAAATCAAGCTTGTCCAAAGGAAAACTACTCTACACCCTTCATTGACTAGATAATTGAAGAATGCGCCGGATGAAAAATCTTTTCATTCATGGACAGATTTTTTGGGTATAATCAAATAAATATCCACCCATAGGACCAGTCAAAGACTGCATTTATATGTCTGTGGGGCACATTCGCATACCACAAGCTACCTTTCAATTTAAAGAATGCAGGGGAAACTTTTCAGAGGGCTATGAACTATGCCTTCCACGGCATCAAGAACATCGTTCAACCACATCTCGACGATCTACCGGCTCATTCACGAAAGTGGATTGACCATCTGTAACAGTTGAGAGCTATATTTCTATGTTACCGAGACTACAAGATACGACCCAATCCACACAAGTGTGTGTTTTGTGTCAGTTCTAGTCGTTTACTTGGTATTGTAGTTTCTAAGGATGGGATTGGTCTCAACCCATGTAAGGTTAAGGCAATCATTGATATGCCTCCACTTTCAAATTTGCTTCAAATTCAGAAACTCCACGGGAAAGAAAACTTTCTAAGGAGGTTCATTCCAAATTATGCTAAACTTGCTAAAGGTTATACACGTCTTTTGAAGAAAGAAGTGCCCTTTAACTGGGATTAGGTTGCGCAAGATTCCTTTGATGCTCTAAAGGAATCCCTCATAAAAGCATCATTAGTGTACGCTCCTGACTATCAAAAGGACATTAACTTGTATCTAGATATAGCAGATATGACCATTGCAATGATTTTAGTTCAAGAAGACAATGGAATAGAACAGCCTATCTATTATTTAAGTCAAAACTTAAATGATACAGAAAGCAAGTACTCCTATGTTGAAAAGTTGGCTCTTGCAATTGTTCAAGCAGTATAGAGATTTCAACACTATATCCTCTTTCAAAAAACTACCATTTCGTCATATTGCAACCTTATGACTTACATTCTGTCATGTCAGTTACTTGAGGGAAAATATTTGAAATGGATAGCCATTTTGCAAAGAGTTTGATCTGGAATTCGTAAAATCCAAACCAAAGAAATCTCTAGTTTTCACGGAGCTACTATGTGACTTCCCATCATCGTCAAACAATTCAACATCCAAAGCATCAATCGTGGATGAATCTTTGTTTCTGATATCATTGAGCAATCCATGGTATGGAGATATAATAATCTATCTCCAGACCCAAACATACAAGCCTAATACCTCTCGCTCAAAATAACGACATACTTGATACCAAGAAAAAGACTACATGATCATCGGTGATACACTTTATCGTCACGATATCAATACAGTTTTGTGAAGGTGCCTCACACATGAGGAGGCCGAAAAAGTCCTGAATGATTTCCATTGAGGCGCGTGTGGGGGACATCAATCCAGTTATGCTATGGCACAAAAGATCTTATGAGCAGGTTATTTATGGTGAACAATGTTGAAAGATTGCATAATCGTAGTCAGAAGTTGCCATGCCTGTCAAATCTTCGACTGCAAAACCAAAATACCACCCACACCTCTGCATCCAATAGTTTTTGTTGGGCCATTCGCCAAATGGGGCATAGATTTCATGACATGTAACTGCACCTCAGCTAGGGGGCATGGCTATATCATAGTCGCAGTTGACTATTTTACGAAATGGGCTGAGGCGATGCCTACATTAAACAATAGTAGTGAAACAGCTTTCTTTTTCAATCATGTAGTCTTTATGTTTTGTGTTCCACAAGCTATAGTCACATATCATGGATCACATTTCTGCATTCACATGATGGTTGAATTGGCTGCCAAATTAGGACTCTTCCACAACAATTCTACTCTGTATTATCCGCAAGCTAATCGACAAGTTGAGGTCATCAACAAAATCCTGAAGTGCATGTTGCAAAGGATGATTGGAGTCCAGAAATGGAGTTGGAACCTAATCTTGTACTCGGCCTTATGGGCATGTAGGACATCAGTGAGAAATGCAACCAGATTTACACCCTTTCAGCTGGTGTATGGCCTGGAAGCAATCTTACCAGTTCAATGTGAAATTTCATCTCTCAAGCTCACAGTCGACCTTCTCCTCGGAACATCAGAGGAAGAGGCTCGTTTCTTGGAATTAATCCAACTGGATGAAACCCATCGTGATGCTGCCTTTGCTAACGAAGCTCATAAGAAATGAGTCAAGGCACAACTTGACAAAATTGTCAAACCCCGTGTCTTCTCAGAAGCTGACCTTGTGTTACTTTACGATTAGGAATCCGATAAATTGGGCTCGGGTAAGTTCCAATCATTATGGATGGGTCCCTACATTGTTAAGTGAGTCTTAGCAAAAGGAGCCTATGAACTAGTAGATTACGATGGGATTCCACTATCGCAACCCCGAAATGGGTTGTACCTTAAGCGTTACAGTGCTTGATTAAGTGTAGTAATATATTTATATGCTTTTGTTATGTTTTTTGTTTTCGTCAAGAGTGATTGTTTTGGTTAGGTAATCCACTTTTGCATCTGTTGCCGATGTTGAACCTAGTGGAATCATTTCTTGGATACGTCGATGGAGCTAGTCGTAGTACACAAAACCTATCTTCTACAGCCTGGGCCATTTTTTATCCAAGCAGCAAGTTAGTGAGTTTCATAGGGGTATGCATTGGTCGATCAACGAACAACATAGCTGAATGCAGCACGTTGATAGAGCTTCTCCCTGATGTAATCGCACATGGTATACGCTGACTTGTTGTCAGGCTAGACTCACAACTCATCATCCTACACCTTATTGGCATCTGTTCTGTTTGGAATCTAGCTATCTATCGTATGTTCCTAAGGGTCAGGATTTTCAAAAGTCAGTTTGATTCTATTCAGTATCAACACATTTCCAAAAAATTAAACACATTAACTAATTCATTAGCAAATTATGTGTTAGATAGACATTTGCAGCATTTATAAAAGAAAAGCATTTCATCAACATTTGCATCAGGATCATATAACTTAACAAAAATAAAGTTCCAAAAATCAAAAATATATATAACTATTTATAGTTTTTACAAAATGTTCTGTGTCCAGGACAAAATTAGTCATACGACCCAAAAACTCAGAAATGCAGGAATGCACCCTAGACTAATGGTGTTGGTGATAACAAGTCACAGCCTGTGTAATCATATGTAAGAGCCTAGTCCGTCGACTCGGCAGGCCAGTGGTATGGCACTGTAATCTCAGAGGTAACTCATTGGTCCTCACATCTTGAATACCAAGGGTGAGACCCTCGATCTAATCCTACAATACTGTAAGGGTCTCGACTATGTCTAGATCACGAAGGACAACCCTCCCTACAACCTCTCCTACTGGAATGACAGCTGCTACCCTTGCGCACACTATTGGTTGCACCGGTCCAGTAACTACACAAATATATGGCTTTGATTAGTCTTGATAAGATTTAAAAAAAACACAAGAACATTATAAAAGCAATAAACAGTGATATGGTCAGATCTTTTTACCTATAACACCCCACTACTTGCCAGCCTGCAGCACCAAATCTAGGTCACCCCAGAAATCAATCCCAGCATACGGATACTCGGCAAAGACCATCTCCTAATGGTTGAACCATGCAAAGAAGGCATCAGAGAATGAAATATATGACTAACCAGCATGTCTAGCCATAAGATCAACCCATCTCTGCATCTGTGGTTCTGTCAGTGCAAGCAGTCTGAGTGAAATGTACTGTGGATGCATCAGTGGGATCTTCTCCAAGGCGAAAGTGATCAGAATAGAACCATAACCAAAGTTCTTCAATCTTCCATTCTTCACCTTCATAAGCTATTCTTTTATAACCAAAAGTACTGCATCACACCAGTTGAATACCTTTGGTTGAAGGCATTCTAAGGCATACTGCATATAGGACTTGTTGGCCAAGTGAAGAGTTGTGCTACCAGCCAATCTAGCAAAGGTGAATAAGATAGTCCTCAAGGACCGGCCAGTGACATCTCAAATATTGATCCTTCTGTCCCTGCTCAGCTGAGAAAAAGATCCATCTCTACAAAATCAGTGAATATAATCCCTCACGGATTCACCCCCACAGGCGGAACCTAATAGGGACAGAGGGGCACCACACCTCGTTAAACCGGTCAAGAAGTAGATATCCTCAACTGTCAAAGGGATGGATTTACCTCGAATCTAGAACACTTGGTTGGTAGGATCCCACGCATCGAGAAGATATTGCAACAAATTTACTTGTTGCCTCATGCTGGATATGTGGAAGAATTTGAGCAAGCCACAGTTCCGCAATGCAGTCACCGTACCTAGATCATGTAAGGAAATCATGTCCTCTTCTTCATGCTCACATTCATGCCATGTAACAACCATATTGATCCAATGAATCTCTAAAAAATAAACAAAAGACTTAGGATCCTAATTTGGTAAAAAAGAGTGCATAAAATTTCCTCCCTGCGCCCATCGCACCCTAGTTGTGTACTAGGTGGGATGCATACGGACTGGCCAATAGCTAGCCCAGTATGCATCACACCTTTTGATGTGTACTAGGTGCGATGGGGAGAGAATTAATTGTTCAAACCCCTGAGGCCCAAAAAAATAGGAAAACATGCTCGGAATCAGAAAAGGGAAGAATGCAATTGAAGAGATCAAGGTTAGCTCCTACCCTGTCTAGACAGCACCGAAAATACTCCACAGAATCTCCCAAACTTAGTTGATGAAAATCGAGGGGGAAAACAGCTCCAAAGCTCCAACGATCCCAAATTTGAATGAAATGGTAAAAATAAGAGGTAACAACTAATTTTATGTTACCGTTCACATAATTCAAGTAAGATAGTGGTATTTAACTCATTTTTCTACCATGTATCTACATTTCTAATCAGTTTGATGGAGCAATTGAACAAGTAGTATGACCGTGAAGAGAACATAATGTTAATGGAAAATTGAATATGGCAGACTATTATCATGGGCATCTTTCAGTGAAGTTCAACCTCGTTAAAAAATAAACCTAGGAATGAGCATATGTTTCCTCAGAGTTCAAGCTCATTAAAAAATGAACCCATCTTTCGGTAAATAACCTTTGTGATTGCATTGCTATCAGATTTTAAGCCTTGGTCGTGCTCCTACCATCACGTCCACTTTTTAGTTGATCATACACCTCCACTTGATTGTTTACCCTTTTGAGGAAAAGCTACGATGAGTAATTCTGTTAGCCACCTTCTTTACACTGCCATGATTGAAAAGTTCCAAACATTACCTGGAACCAGTTGCTACTCGAAACATCACTCGTTCCTCAAAAATGAGTCTCTTCTAAGCTCTTTTTAGACTCGTAAAATATAAAAAGATTGTTGAGCAATTGGCCTCTCCAGCTCGTTAAAGTGATTGGAAGTGCCATCCCTCCTCTATATTTTAATCTTTTTGGACCTGAGGGATCATCCCTTTCATATTATTTTATACTTTTTCAAACTTAAGGGATTATACTATGAAAAAGGACTACTAGAGTTTCCTTTCCATCTCTTTTCGGACTCTCTAAAACTAAAAAGGACCGAGTTATCTTTGTCACTAAACTCGTTAAAACATTAGTGACAAACTTGTCCATATGGACAAGAGCGAGTTTCACTATCGCTAGGCTCTCTAAAACATAGTGATAGGTTTGCCTGAAGGGAAAATTATAGAACGAGAATATGTTATCCTCCTCAAGCTTGAAAAAAGTAAAGAGGTACTAGTCAGCAATGACTGGGGAAAAGGGGAAGAAAACTTGAAGAACTTCATTGGTAGCAGGTCGCTCTTGAAAATGACACTTTCACTCCATCACCATGATTAAGTCGGGTTGGGTTATTCTGTTCACTGGTCATATCACCATTGGTCCTCCGTACCATCCATTTTTGGTGTTAACACTACCAATCCATTTCAATGTCACTGGTATGTTCAAGAGAAGTCACTCAGAGAATTCACCAACCTAGCTAACGCCTCATTCACTACAATACCTTCAGGCTCCATTCTTTCATGACCGCCACCCTGAACCTTGTATCATCAGATCATTTTCACCTCCACAAAATCATTTGCTTCGTTTCATGTCATAGATGTGGGATTCATTAAGGCCCTCCTATGATGGGTCACTTCTTGTCAACATCAGCTCATTATCCAAGAAGTTGACTTAGGAACAACCCTTTCTGTACTTTGAAGCTTGCATGCCTCAATGGCGAGTTTCTCACTTTCGGCGACAAGTTTACATCAATGGCCTTCGACTAAAAGATTTTGCATGGTGTTCCACATAAAATAATCTATTCACACCACGTGAATTGTACTATAGTACCTTGAGGGTCATTATCATTACCGATGATTCCTCTCATGCATGTTAATAGCTTACATCATTGGCTGGTAATCAAGCGATGTCTTTCCATGTTCGACATTAGAAGATCTTTTCACATGGATCGACATGTACTTCAGGCAAAAATTGAATGAGTTTGAAGACCCTATATCTAGTTTCATCCATCCAAGCTGCGATATATTCAGGAAAATAAAGACATCAAGTGTACATCATAGCTGCACAGATAATCATCCAAGCTAAGGGATGACAGCTCTACCAAAATCATCAGTCTGGCACACAGACGGTTGTGTGTCCTACGTACATGAAAATGAATTTATAAATTTGAGCATGGAAATGCCAACCTTAGCTAGATCATGAAAATATTATGAAGATAATGTATTTTATTCTATCTTATTACAGGTCACTTTCCAGTTCGAAAAACCTCGGATCCTCATGATAAAGCTTTTCATCCAACATTAGAATATTTACGACCTCATGCTTTAGGGGGCAACTATTATAGACATATTTGGGCACTACAAACCCAATAACATATGTCCATAAACCAAGGGATTATAAACCCATAAAATTCTTGTTTCATAACCTAAAGGATCAAGGTCAGCTGATTACATCATTTGCTAGAAGTTCTCCCTGAAAAACTTCTCAGAATTGGTCAAAACTGGACCATACAAACTACTCCATGCTAAGGGTGCGATGCATATCACCTGTTACATGCAAAGGGTGCGATGCATACTGAAAATCCCCTCTGTAGGTGTTGTGGCCAGCAACACCCCCCCTTGTTCATTTAAATACTAAATGAATGGGGACACTTAGTTAAATTTTCAAGAAAAAAACAAGTTTTTCCCTTCTTCAAAATAAGGTTACCATCGTAAGCTTAGAAAGGTCTTTTGAATATCTTTAACCTAAGTCTACGATAAGGGAAATATCTCTAAAACTGTGTTGTAAAAAAGATAGGAAATGCCTCCATTCCTCTATAATATCAGTATGCGCAAGACCCTCATGTTAAGCATAACATCGCATCGCAATGAAGTAATACTCATAAGGAAAAACTTCAAGATTTACCGATCTGCGATAACACCAATCGCAAGATCGCATATCTCAGAAATGAACTGGCTAGATTTGGCAAACATCAAACTTCTGCGACCTGCGATGTTGCGATCGCTGCAATGGTGCAACCTGCGATGGTGCAATCTGCAATGGTGTAATCTGCGATCTTGCGATTTGCGATGGCACGATTTGCGATGGCGTGATCTGCAATGTTACGTAAGCAAATCATAAATCACTTAATCATGAATCCTTCGGGCACGCCATTGAATGAAAAGCCACTTACCATAATCTGACTCAAGATCATGCGCTTTTAATGATAGTAAAGGAATTAGTTGTCAGTTATTAAATGAAATGAAGACCCATGCTTTTGTAAAGAATTACTTCACGTAAAGTGGCATATTTGATATATCTGTTGCATTTAAAACTCTCCCATCACCTTTCTTAATCATTCATTTCCACTTCACTCGTAATCTGCAGGAACGAAGAGCTAAGACGATTCAAAGCCAAACGTAGGAGCAAATGGGAAAGAAAAATAAAGCTCAAGGCTTCGAGGTGAAGGAAAATACGAAGGAGATGGAGCCTTTGTATATAGACACTGCCTGCAATAGAGACGCGGGGATTTCGACATGGGAAAGCATGTACAGGCTGCTGGAGGAAGAAAATCCTAGAGTAATGAAGGTTGATACTATCACGGGCTCACAACGCTCTTCCGAGGCATCCTTAGAGGAGCTAGCATGTTCATTTCTTCACCGGATAGCAGCTAGGCCAAAAATTCTACAATACACGAATATGATCAAATGGATACTTGACAATGCAGAGTTGAACAACAGAAAATTCAAGGTTCAGGGACATGGGCTCATAGGATCATTCGCCGTGCAAGATTTAAAGCTTATGTATCATCTTCCTGAACTGTAAACGACTTACAATGCACAATTTGTCAAGAAATTTGTGGCAGAGAACCCAAACATAGCAGAGACCACTAAAGACTAGTCCCGAAAAGAGGAGCCACTTAAAAAGGACAAAAACGGTATGTACAGCACTGGTTCCCTCACCTCTCCGTATTGTTTTGCTGCGTCCATGCTTTGCAGATTATTTGGGATGCCGAATATCAATAAATTTTTGTTTGAACGGCTACCACTAATAGACGCTACCACAAACGCCGAAATTATGGATTGGGCCAAGATATTTTCTGATAATCTATACACGGCTGTTATGAATTACCGGTCTAAAAGATCCTTGTCTCAAAGGGTCTATCCTCCTTTTTATCTGTCTGAGTATATTATTGATTCTATTTGTTATGTGTCTAAATTCCCCACTATGGGTTGGAAATGGACTACACAGGACCCATTACCTATCCATGTTTATCATAAGATGTTATGGGATTCCGAGTTCGTCCCACACCTCTATCAGATTTGTTACAGGCTTATAATTACCCGTGTATAAAATGATGTATGATGAAGATGAAGGTTAAAGAGCAAGTGCACCCAGAATAAATGAGAATCATAAAGAATTTCTCTTTAATAAATGGGACGATCAAATCAAGCAGGCAGAACAAGCAACAGAGACAGTGGCCACGCAGGCAAACATTCTTATCGACTGTGTAAATGACAATTTACTCAGGGCCAACTTAATCGAAGAGACCACCCAGGGGTACCTACCAAATAAACTACGACTAGATGTAGAATGGAAGTAGAAGGTGCAAGAAAAGGGAAAAGCGATCCAGGCATTGAACAGATTAAATTGGGAGTGTCACTGGGCATACTTGGTCAAGCCACATAGTCAATGGATGACTGTGAAATGCATCATAAATGCAGCCGAAAAAGTAGTGTCAGCTCTCATAGATTCTGTTTTCGCAGCCCAGCTCAGTGTAGAAGTCGGCCAGCCTACTCTTCTCAAGCCCATGATGAACACTTGCAGTTTTAAGGACCAAGTTCAGAAGTAGCCTTATTTTAGAAATTTGTTTTTTCTTTTTATTAGATTAGAAAAAGGATGGTCATTTGAAAAC
>APFE030306845.1:115922-171460 GCA_000404065.3 Pinus taeda
TTTGAAAACCGCATCCTAAATTTTGTAAAGACACTATTATTAGAATTAGGAAGTAGTATTTTAACCCTTCTCATGCATTTAGAGAAGGGTCCAGAAATTTGTCAAAAACTTGTCCTCGGAACATGCACTTCTACACCCTCAGAGGGGGTTTTGATGAATGGATGGATCGATATTTATTAATGTTTGCAATTGATGTCTACAACTGATGTTGCACTTTTGTACTCTTAGTAGATGTTAGAACAGGTAGAGATAAATCATTTTTGCTTGAAGTTTATGAGTAGGATTAGTCATAAATGGTACTTTTATCTCTTGGCCATTTCTGCTTATATTCTTAAAGTGATTTACATTTTTCAGTTCATTATATGTTATTGCATGAATGTATGAGTTACCATTTGGCACTTCTGTACGATGGAGTCATTTATTTATGTCTGATATATGAATAACTTATTATGCGATATGTTGTTCACAACTGTTTTGCCTAACTTCTTATGCAAAGTGGTTTATCTTAATTGATTTCTATTCTTATAATAGCTTAATGATCTTTATTACCAGTTATTGTTTGAAATCTCTTTAGATCGCATAATAGAAGAAATACACCCCTGGTTAGCGTAGATTAGATGTGTTGTTTCTCATTAGATTACAATAGCATAGAGTTAGTTTAAGAATCAGAATTAAATTAGCTTTAAGTGCTCTTAGATTAGCACCAATCAACTCTACACACACACACACACCCTTAGATTGGGAAACTCGCCCCATTATCCCTAGTCGGACCCGCTATGCCAAACAGATAAGGAGATGCTAACCAAGGTCTGGATCGGGTGGGTATCCCCCTTGTTGTCGACCCGATTTTCAGGGCTTCAACATATTTTGCGCTAGAAGGAGGGCACAAACATAGTGTCTGTTGGATTGATTTTCAATTGTAACATTTGAATCTGGATGGCTGCTCACAAACTTCCCATTTGGAGTTGCATCCATGTTCCTACCTCTTCCAGCACTCAACCTGAAGTTGTAAGACTCTTGTCTCAGGTAAAATTCAATGGTAAGAATAATTCTTCTGGTTTTAATCATGCTCTTCAATTTATTCAAAGAGTTTCAAGTTATGATGTTCAAAGAATTGATGAAGGCATTTTATGCAGAATTTTTACTCTTACATTCACGGCGGAAGCTAGAAAATGGTGCAGAACCCTCCCAGTTGCATCAATTCACAGCTGGGACCAATTCATCAAGACTTTCATTTTTGAATTTGATTGTTATGACTATGACCAGGTATATGCTGAAATTGATTATCTACGGAAACAAGATGAATCTGTTAGGGATTTTAATATGTGATTTCATCTTAATTGTCTAAAGTACGATCTTGAAAGTGAACTCATAGTTGAAGAATCTTCAGATTAGGCTGAGCATTCCCTGCCTCCTATGTCTGATCAAGCAGAAAATAGTTCAAGTTTTGTCTCATTTCCTTCTAATATGAACAAGAATTTCAATTTGAATATACAAATCGGTCATAATGAAGAAAGTCCCCAAAGCCTAGGAGTCATGCATGCTCTAATGCAAGAAGACAAAAGCGAGAATGCTGGAGGAAAGCCTGCCTTGGAACCAGGAGATGACTTTGATATAAGGTCAGATAATATCGTTGCAAGTCAACAAATGCAGATGCCAAGGTTAGAACATCGAACTATTTCTCTTTCAAAAAGTATCAGTACACAAAGGTATGATCTAAAGCCCGATGTCTATGATGAATCTGATGAACAAAGATTTTTCCATGATGATATTCTCAAATGCATTGTTTCAGAATCACATTTTTCTCTTTATCCTGATGTTTTAAGTGATGATAACTTTTCCCCTCTAAATATTAAAGATATCTCAAAAAGCACAGAGGATTATTCAAATGAGTCATCATTAGGTTTTCAAGATAAAAGGACATCTATAGAACATCCTTTGATCATTTTCAAACAAGAACCACTTGACCTTCCTTGTTTGAAAATATATGACGAAAAAGAGAAATCTAGGGAAACCTGTAAAATCATTTATGATGGTTACTTTGACAACGATGATGCTATTGATTTATCCCAAGTAATTCATCAAAACTCAGATAATGAGAGATATTCTAATTTGGAAATCATATCAGTCAATCCTCATTTCAAAGAAAAAGACCATTTGCCTGATTTTACTATCCAAGACAATACCCCGATCTATGATTCATATCATGAAGAAACCCCCATGCATGTTCACGATCATAACTTGTCTTCTGATTCACAAGACGGAATTCGAAATTGCTCGAATCCCATAATTCTGGCTAGTTCTTCTGAAGAAAAAAATATTCCAAGCCAATCCTAGTTGTGCTGTAACATTATTTGTACAGATAATCATTTCTTTCTTTCTCACTTGCACTCATTTTGTACAAAATCAGATTGTGTTTTAAATTTTCAGACTTTTGATAGATTACTATGGTATGTTAAGCACCTTATCAAAGAACATTAAAAAGATGAGCTACCATTTTGGAAAGCTAAACTGTGTCAAGGAAGTATAGAACTTCCTCTATTACAAGATCATCAATCCATAACAGAAATTCATCCTCATTTTTATGATCCAATAGGTATCCAATTGGAAAGAAGTTTTCATGAGAAAGAAATTTCAGACAGAATTCCAACTGAAGTTACACATTCCTATTCCACATCCAACATTAACAGTCCAAGAAAAGTTTTGTTCTTAACACTGATGTTGGAAAGTTACATACGTGTAGGAATAAAAATGAAAAGATGGCTCCACTAGAAATATCATTTCACCTAGTTAGATTTTTGTATATAGTTAGAGTAGGAGTAGGAGTAATTTAGCTAGGTTATTAGGTTTACTTTTATTAGTTGGTAGGCAAAATAAGAGAAGAGATTATCGCTATTCTGTACATAACCCTAGGGAATGTCTACCTCTCATTTCATTAAATATTTTTCTCCATAATAAAATTTGCTATGGTTAACAACATTTGACATTTACTAAAGACACCTTTTCTCTATCAAGATTTTGAACTTCTGCTTCTATAAATAGCAAATCTTTTGGAAAGTTGATCTTTATTATCAATAGAACTTTAACCCAAATATGATACTAGTTTCAACTCCAAAAAAATTGAAGAAGGCAATCTTAGTGAAGGAATTGTTTTACATCAGTACAATGAAAGGCATCAATAACAAAATAAGGATTCCCTGTAGAAATAGCCATTTCCAAGGAAGCTCTATTATTTTCATCCAGAACTTTCTTAAGGAAAAAATTGACTTCTTCCCTGCTAAAGGAAATCGCAACATTCAGAGAAACAATCCGAGAAAACACTATATCTCAAAGAATAATAGGTCTCATCACGAGACGGCTTATCATGATCACAGATATTATAACTTGCTGACTTTGCCAATATTGTCCACCAAAATAGGGCAATGACTCAAGATTGTTGCAATCAAAAGACAAGGAGTCTCATCACGAGCAAGCTTGTTCAGCAAAAGTGTAAATCAAGTGAATGACTATGTCATAATTTGGCCACCAAACCAAGACATTGTTCTTTAGAGAATAAAAAAGGAAAAAGTGTCAAAATGGGTTTTTCTCTGAAAGGTTGTAAATAACCTTAAGCAGGATAAAGGATCATTACTGGGTAATAGGTAACCCTTTCTAGGCTATGGACGCCTACTGGCAGCAGAGGCTCTACCTACGACAAAGAAGCATATTTAAAAGGCTGCTACACAGGGAAGGCTTTATTTTTATTTTTTATTACAAGACCAAGTAATGGCTGATGTAAATGCAAGGAAAAGCTAAGGATACAAGTAATTAAAATAGAAAGGGGTTGAAACAAAATATCATTGACAGTTTGAAGTATAATATGTTTTATCTTTTTATAATAAAGCTTAAGTTTTCTGAGAAATTTTTTTGTTTTCGGAAGTTTGAAAAACGTCAATAGAAGATCAGAGATAACTGGTTCTCCCAAGTGAATCGCCAATTGTTGTGGCCAGCAACACCCCCCCTTGTTCATTTAAATACTAAATGAATGGGGACCCTTAGTTAAATTTTTAAGAAAAAACAAGTTTTTCCCTTCTTCAAAATAAGGTTACCATCGTAAGCTTAGAAAGGTCTTTTGAATATTTTTAACCTAATTCTATGATAAGGGAAATATCTTTAAAACTACATTGCAAAAAAGATAGGAAATGCTTCCATTCCTCTATAATATCAGTATGCGCAAGACCCTCGTGTTAAGCATAACATCGCATCGCAATGAAGTAATACCCATTAGGAAAAACTTCAAGATTTACCAATCTACGATAACACTGATCGCAAGATCGCATATCGCAGAAATGAACTGGCAAGATTTGGCAAACATCAAACTTCTGCGACCTACGATGTTGCGATCGCTGCGATGGTGCAACCTGCGATGGTGCAATCTACGATGGTGCAATCTGCGATCTTGCGATTTGTGATGGCGCGATTTGCGATGGCGCGATCTGCGATGTTACGTAAGCAAATCATAAATCACTTAATCACGAATCCTTTGGGCACGCCATTCAAAGCAAATCCACTTACCATAATCTGACTCAAGATCATGCGTTTTTAATGATAGTAAATGAATTAGTTGTCAGTTATTAAATGAAATGAAGATGTAAAGTGGCATATTTGATATATCTGTTGCATTTAAAACTCTCCCATCACCTTTCTTAATCAGTCATTTCCACTTCACTCGTAATCTGCAGGAACGAAGAGCTAAGACGATTCAAATCCAAATGCAGGAGCAAATGGGAAAGAAAAATAAAGCTCAAGGCTTTGAGGCGAAGGAAAAGACGAAGGAGATGGCACCTTTGTATACAGACACTGCCTGCAACAGAGACGCAGGGATTTCGACATGGGAAAGAATGTACAGGCTGTTGGAGGAAGAAAATCCTAGAGTAATGAAGGTTAATACTATCGCGGGCTCACAACGCTCTTCTGAGGCGTCCTTAGACGAGCTAGCATGTTCATTTCTTCACCGGATAGCAGCTAGGCCCAAAATTCTACCATACACGGATATGATCAAATGGATACTTGACAATGCAGAGTTGAACAATAGAAAATTCAAGGTTCAAGGACATGGGCTCATAGGATCATTCGCCGCACAAGATTTAAAGCTTATGTATCATATTCCTGAACCGCAAACGACTTACAATGCACAATTTGTCAAGAAATTTGTGGCAGAGAACCCAAACCTAGCAGAGACCACTAAAGATTGGTCCAGAAAAGAGGAGCTGCTCAAAAAGGACAAAAACGGTATGTACAGCACTGGTTCCCTCACCTCTCTGTATTGTTTTGATGCGGACATGCTTTGCAGATTATTTGGGATGCCGAATATCAATAAATTTTCGTCTGAATGGCTACCACTAATAGACGCTGCCACAAACGCCGATATTATGGATTGGGCCAAGATATTTTCTGATAATCTATACACGGTTGTTATGAATTACTGGTCTAAAAGATCCTTGTCTCAAAGGGTCTGTCCTCCTTTTTATCTGTCTGCGTATATTATGGATTCTATTTGTTATGTGTCTAAATTCCCCACTGTGGGTTGGAAATGGACTACAGAGGACCCATTACCTATCCATGTTTATCATAAGATGTTATGGGATTCCCGGTTCGTCCCACACCTCTATCAGATTTGTTACGGGCTTATCTTACCCGTGTATAAAATGATGTATGATGAAGATGAAGGGAAAAGAGCAAGTGCACCTAGAATAAACGAGAATCATAAAGAATTGCTCTTTAATAAATGGGACGATCAAATCAGGCAGGCAGAACAAGCAACGGAGACAGCGGCCATGCAGCTAAACATTCTTATCGACTGTGTAAATGAGAATTTACACAGGGCAAACTTAATCGAAGAGACCACCCTGGGGTACCTACCAAATAAACTACGACTAGAAGCAGAATGGAAGTGGAAGGCGCAGGAAAAGGGAAAAGTGATCCAGGGATTGAACATATTAAATTGGGAGTGTTACTGGGCATACTTGGTCAAGCCACATAGTCAATGGATGACTGTGAAATGCATCATAAACGCAGCCGAAAAAGTAGTGCCAGCTCTCATAGATTCTGATTTTGCAGCCCAGCTCAGCGCAGAAGTCGGCCATCCGACTCTTCTCAAGCCCATGAGGAACACTTGCACTTTTAAGGACCAAGTTCAGAAGTAGCCTTATTTTAGAAATCTGTTTTTCCTCTTTATTAGATTAGAAAAAGGACGGTCATTTGAAAACTGCATCCTAAATTTTGTAAAGACACTATTATTAGAATTAGGAAGTATTATTTTAACCCTTCTCATGCATTTAGAGAAGGGTCCAGAAATTTGTCAAAAAGTTGTCCTCAGAACATGCACTTCTGCACCCTCAGAGGAGGCTTTGATGAATGGATGGATCGAGATTTATTAATGTTTGCATTTGATGTCTACTACTGATGTTGCACTTTTGTACTCTTAGTAGATGTTAGAACAAGTAGAGATAAATCATTTTTTCTTGAATTTTATGAGTAGGATTAGTCATAAATGGTACTTTTATCTCTTGGCCATTTCTGCTTATATTCTTAAAGTGATATACAGTTTTCAGTTGTTTATCTGTTATTGCATGAATGTATGAGTTACCATTTGGCACTTCTGTATGGTGGAGTCATTTATTTATGTTTGATATATGAATAACTTATTATGTGGTATGTTGTTCACAACTTTTTTGCCTAACTTCTTATGCAAAGTGGTTTATCTTAATTGATTTCTATTCTTATAATAGCTGAATGATCTTTATTAGCAGTTATTGTTTGAAATCTCTTTAGATCGCATAATATAATAAATACACCCCGGGTTAGCATAGATTAGATGTGTTGTTTCTCATCAGATTACAATAGCATAGAGTTAGTTTAAGAATCATAATTAAATTAGCTTTAAGTACTCTTAGATCAGCACCATTCAACTCTACACACACGCACACACCCTTAGATTGGGAAACCGGTCCCATTATCCCCAGTCGGACCCGCTATACTAAACGGATAAGGATTTGCCAACCAAGGTCCGGACCGGGTGGGTATCTCCCTTGTTGTCGACCCGATTTTCGAGGCTTCAACAGTTGGGTGCAATGAGCGAGAGCAGAGAAATTGCAGAGGAAGTTTGCTAGGTGGAAACCTAGAGAATCTTCTAGAAACTACTCATATGACACTTGCCTCTCTGAATTCACCAAAGGATGAGTAAGAGACCATGAAATCTCCAAGTGTAACCAAGATCTATCAGCGAAATGAAACTAATCAAAATCCCAGAATCTGACTCACCTCCCTGCAAAAATCTATATATGGATCCCTCATCCTAGAGATCCAAAGGCTGGAATTTTGTATTTTGTAAGCAAGTGTTGTTGGTTTCTCTGTGAAGCATTGTATTGTTGGGTGATATAGATTTTCATGAGGTGAAGAGGGCTTTCATGCTAGGAGGATTTCACTGGATCAGACAGTTGGGTTGTAATCCTCTCTTCTACTGCTTCTACCAATAAAGTTATTTGAGTTTTCCTCCATATACTTGTATATTTTTGAATGTTATATGTCTGTATGTATTTGTATGGTTAATATACATCTAATCCTATCTTGTTTATGGTTATAGATCTCTATGCTTTGATGGTATTTTGCTGCTTTTACTCTACAGGTGTTCTTTGAAGTGGGACAAGTGAGAAAGGAGTGGAAAAAGCTCTATCAAGGGGTAGAGGAAACAAGCAAGGAGACAAGCGAAAGACTGAGGTTGGTACTCTCTACCTCTCTCTCATCTATCTCTCATAAAGGAAAACACAAGTACCTTTGAATTGTTTGTTTCTAAGATAGCTACCTGTCTTAGTGGGACTAGCAGCTCTGAATGGACACTAGTTTTCCCCGAAATAGATATTGCTAGGCCCAAGTAGGGACTAATGGTAGAGCCCGCGAAGATAGTTGTTATTGTCACTTTAGAAGCTCCAAGGAATGTAAAGCAACTGCGTGCAACACTAGGCCATATTAGATATTATACGAAGTTTATAAAAGATTATGCACACATAATTGTGCCAATGGAGAAATTACTGAAGAAGGATGTGACTTTCTGCTAAGATGAGGAGTGTCAACATATTTTGGATATTTTAAAGGAAAATATGGTGACTTCTCCCATTTTGTTATTGCTGAACTGGAAGAAAGAATTTCATGTTCATGTGGATGGTTCCTGCATTGCTTTAGGTGAGATATTAACCCAGCTAAGCGAAGGCAATATTGATCACCCTATAATGTTTGCGAGCAGGAAATTATTAAAGGGAGAAATGAACTGCTCAACCATAGAGTGAGAAGGATTGGCGATGGTCTACGCACTACAAAATTTTTGACACCATCTGTTAGGCATGCACTTCGAAATGTATATAGGTCACTTTGATCTCAAGTACGTGGTCAATAAGCCTATGTTGGGGTGGAAGATCTATCGGTGGTTTTTTTTGTTTCAAGAATACGATTTTGAGTTGATTGTGAAGCCTCGAAGATTGAATGTAGGACCAAATAATCTATCGAGAATTGAGACAAGAAAAGAACCCACTAGCTTGGAAGAAGGATTGTAGGATGCACAACTCTTTGTTCTACATGTTGTAGAGAATCATTTTGCTTCGTAATATAGTTTTTAACAACTGGAACAACCCCGAAGGGATATTCTACATGAAAGAAAAAGGAATTGGTGGTCTACCCATCTGATTTTTCTATGATCACTTGAAACTTGTAAAAGATGGGCTCCAATGAAATACTTTACTGATATGTTCAAGAATTTGAATGATCTAAAATCTTCATTGAAGCAAATGAAGGAGTGGCAGGAGGACACTATGGAGGGACAACAACTACATAAAAGATTTTGTGCACATGATTGTGGTGGTTAATGGTGCATAATGATTCTACAACATATCCTAAGGCATGTGATGCTTGCTAGACAATGGGGAAGTCATCGCAAAGGGACGAACCAACCTCAAACCCACATATTTGTTTGTAGGTATTTGAAAAATGGTGAATCGACTTTGTAGGACTGAGACAACAACCAGTGAAAAAGACAAGAGTGCGATACATTATTACTACAATTGGGTATTTGATGAGATGGGTGGAAGCACAACTAGTAAAAGACTGTCGTGTTTCTACAGTTGCGAAGATCCTTTTCAAGTTTGTCTTGACTCGGTTTGGATGTCCTAAGATAATGATGGGCGATATGGGTACACATTTCTTAAAAAAAACCATTGTTGTCAAAGAGTGTTGGTAGATAGAGGCTCTGAAGCTCTGTGCATAGAGGCCTGGTAGAGTCTGTAGTTGTGTGTGTAGATCCCTGCAGCTGAGTGTGCAGGGTGGATCTAGATGTATTGGCAAGGAAGTTTAATAAAGATAAGTTGGTTCTGAACTACTGTGTTCAATCTGAAATATTATGGATCTAGTTAATTTATGATTGATATATCTATTTTATCTATGCCCTTATGCCTGTGTTATATGAAAATTTATAACCTTTCTGGGTGCACAAACTAGTTATCTCTATTAAATGTTTTCTTAAAGACCGTAAGAGGTAGATCTAATCTATAATAACTCATTAGTAATAAGTATCAAAGAACTGCCTTGTTTTGAATCTATGTAGAAGTAGAGTAGCACGAGGCCACAAAATAGTGCGTGAACCCTCCAGACCACATCAAGACATCCCAAGGGTGTGGAAACCTGGTTCCAGCACCCTCCTCTGCTACCTTGGGTGAGACCTCAGTCCGTGCTCCGCAGGCTATTGCTGAAAGGGCTGGTAGCTGCGAGATTTGTTTGGCTAATTAATTGTTCTGAACCTTGGTCAAGCCCATATAAGCCAACAAATTGTTCTGTTGTTAGGACCAGGATCTGCCTAAGGGATGTTTTGATGTCGGGACGATCAAATTCTATGGAGAAAGAGTTTGAGGATTGATTGAATCAGGAACGATACGAGCTCATAGAGGGTCCTAGGGCACCAATGCAAAAACCAGAAGTTAAATATGACGAGTGCAATTTAGTTTTGAGTATTCAAAGGAGTAGGAAGCAAAGATCCAGAACAATTTTGGTTCATGGTGATGGCAATATGGGAAGCGCACAGAGTTACAGATGATAACATCCAAAAGGCTACTCTAGTTAGGGCACTACAGGACCGCGTGTTCACATGGTATATAAAGTACTCAAGTGATCACCCGAATGTGGGAATAGTAGAGATCTAAGATGAATTGAAAAAGAAATTTAGCCAGCTGAAATAAAAAATGCAGTCGATCATAGGGTTCAAGGAGATCATGATGATGCTTGGTGAAACTCCATGAGATCTAGATCAGAGACTGAAAAGTACAATCCACGAGGTGAACATGACATTGTCAGATGCGCAGCACTGCGCGTGTTTTGTGGTGTCATTGACACCACATCTGAGGATTGCACTGTCACAGCAAAAGATATCAACCCAAGCTGAAGCATTAGAGACAGCAATGAGGTTGCATGAAAAGCCAATACGGAATTTGGGGTTAGGAGTTCAGCAAATCCATGCAGAAATACAAAATCTATGTTTAGAAATTTAGAATTTAAAAAAGGAAAAGGAACCTTGCCTAGAAGCACAGGAGGAAGTATCATGTATAAAGTGTAGAAGCAAGGGTCACGATAAGGATCACTGTCTGGTCTTTGTGAATCATGTGGCAATGAGCGGACCAACACCATTGCGACCTGAGGGACAAGTAGGGCCAAGCATGACACCCTTGTTCTGGTGCACAATTTGTCAAGTGGGAGGAAAGTACAACTTTGACAACTGTCATCTACTGCCAAAATTTAATCAGACCCCGCAGTAGCTATTTTGCAAATTTTGCCAATTGGTGGGCCACAAGGAGTGAGACTGCCGTAGTTATCAATTATTGATGGACTAGTCACCTGCCTACAGAATGCAAACTGAAGCACAAGGTCAGGATCTAGCCGTGATGACAGCACGTGGTGGGTTTTAGGGATATGGATGAGAATGGGGAGGAATGGGGCCAGGAAGGGGTCGCAGGCAACTAATCTATTACAACTGTAGAGGGCCAGGACACCATGTGCAAGACTGTACCAACCTAACAAGAATATTGTGCCCTTACTACGAGTAGTTCAATCATGAAATGATAGATTGCCCCACATTGATAGCACAGATATGGGATAAGAGGGCAGTGTAATCTTTGACAATGAAGAATGTCCAAATGATGAGGGCTGAACTGTGTGAGGAAGACCCCAACATAAAAATGTTGCTCAGAAGTGGTGTAGCTATAGGGGAGGATAAGAAGAAGTGACCTAGGACAATGTTGGGGTTTGCAAGGAAACAGATCTAGAAGCTAGGAAGAGCTTTGCGGAAGTCTCTACCCCAAGTAGTAAGGATCAACCTGAGTTGGAGAGGGATCCCTAAATGCTAACTACCATTTTAGAGACATGTATGAAATTGCTTCATGACAATCGGGTGGTTAAAGGATTGCAAGAATTGATAACTAGGTGCGTAGGGTCGGGGGAACCTCGCGTGGTCCAACAATTGGGGAAACAAGCATCATGAACTGGATGGGAAATGCGACTAACGATGCAGATTGGTGACTTTGAGATGGATTAGATCATTCAAGACTTGGGCTCAGATGAAAATGTACTACCTAAACAAACTTGGGAGCACATGGGAAAACCCCCACTACAATGGTCTCCTATTAAGTTGCAGATGGTGAATCAACAAAAGATTCTGCACATGGGAAGACTACAAGGAATTACAGTAGATATAGAAGGCGCGAGCACCGAATGGACTTTGAGGTAATAGAAATCATGGATGAAAGTATCCCTTATCCTACGTTGTTAGGGATAGAGTGGGCCATTGATATGAACGGGGTTATTAATTTATCGAAGCGGAAAATGATATTTTAGAAGAAGTCACTCCGCAAAGTCATTCCACTAAACCCAGCTGAAGGACAGCTTTGCACTGAGCCTGTGTGTGATGATGGAAGTGATGATGAATTAGATTGTATCTACAAAATTACCACATGAAATCAAGATTGGATCAATCCAACTACGGAAGGAAGAATATTGTTGGGGCATACAGAAGCCTACACTAAAGATTCAGATGAGGAAGATAAACGGTGGAATAATCGGTTGAACGAGGTAACCACATTAAACTGCAATATGATGACTAAGTCGCTATATTGTGTCAAAGCTCAGGATCGTGAACTGCCAATGTATGATGGGCTGACAGCAATAGATGAATTCTTGACCAAATTTGAATGCGTGGTTCTAGAGCCCCAACAGTTTGATACGTTGCGATGGGCATTGCATGTGACACCTACATGTTGGTGGGGCACACATGAAGGAACTTTTGACGATTGGCATAGTTGTAGGTGCATGATGCAAATAAGATTTGGGAACCTGGAACTACGAATAACTGAGAAATACAATGGACGTGATGACCCACGCATGCATCTTACCAGATGGGTCCAAGCCTATGGGGAAGAGCCTAAACTGGAGTGGGTACACTTATTTTATCATACCTTGGATGTCATTCCAAGGAACCGGTATACTAAAACTGAGCTCCAACATGGTACAGGTGAATGGGATATCTTGCATGAGGATTTTTTGTTAACATTCCTCTCTTAAGATTAATGGATAGATATGATGGATGATGGATTATATTTGGTGAAGGCCATTATCTTCAAAATACCATTGGAACCAGGAGAAATAGTGCAGCTATACTATTCGAGATAGTTGAGCCAGGTCCTCGAATGTTACAATTTGCAACTGGAAGAGGATGAGGATGACCCTAGGAATTTCGGAAACAGAGGGGAGTCGTGAGGGTCGCGGACCAGAAATCGAGGTTCCATACATCACCACGCTATTGTAAACAAACAAATAAACATCAGAATAGAGGAGGAGCTGATGTATGCAATGCTTGGGGACTATTGGGACGATGCCACAGTGGAAAAGGTTGTCGAATTGCTTTGAGAGTATCAAGACTTATTCCCAACTAAAATCCTGGAGTTGAAAGGGATCATCACTGACCTCAAAGTGATGAAGATAACCTTGAAGCTAGATGTGAAGCCAGTTAAGAAGCGACCTTACCAGTTGAATCCAAAATACAAAGCATAGGTCCGCGAAGAATTAGACAAGATGCTTGTAGTTGGGATAATTGAACCAGTGGAGGAGTCCGACTGGGTAAGTCCTATGGTGATGCAGGAGAAAAAACAGAAAGGGGAAATTTGCATCTACGTGGATCTTTAGAAGCTCAATGATGCACGCATTAATGATCCCTTTCCAATACCATTTATAGATGAAGTACTATAAAATGTGGGAGGATAGGAAGCCTACTCCTTTACAGACGACTTCTCAAGGTACCACCAGATCAAGATTGCACCAGAGGATAGGAGTAAAATGACGTTCGCTACCGAATGAAGCTGCTTTCAATATACGATGATGCCCTTAGACTAAAGAACGTACCAAGAATATTCTCATGTGTCGTGGTCACGACATTCAAAGAGTTTATACACAAGTTCTTAGAGGTATATCTTGATGATTGGACTTTGTTCGGGATGGTTAAGAAACATACCACAAGCTTACGATTAATGCTAGATACTTGCTGATGGCATCAAATTATGCTTAACCCAAAGAAGTGTACTTTCCTCGTCCCATTCAGAAACCTGCTCGGCCATGTGGATTGTAAGCAAGGTCTGATGGTGGATCTGGCAAAGATTGCTATCATACTCAACATGCAAGCACCACGAAGTGTCAAACAACTACACACCACACTGGGACACATTGGTTATTACTGGAAGTTCATAAAAAGCTATGCACAGATCATGGCACCAATGGAACAATTATTGAAAAAGGATGCTACGTATTGTTGGAATGAAGACTGTAACAAAAGTTTGGAAACGCTTAAGGAAAAGATGGCATCAACCCCTATATTGGTCTTTCCAAAATTGGACATTGAATTTCACATGCATGCTGATGCATCATGTATCGCGTTGGGAGCAGTACTCACATAGGAAGGAGAAGAAGGAATCAATCACCCAATCGTGTTCAGAAGTCAACGATTGTCAAAAGATAAGAAGAAGTATTCCACTACTGAATGAGAAGGGTTGTCGATGGTATATGAACTCCAAGAATATTATCACTATTTGCTCAGAGGACACTTTAAGATGTATACTGACTACTCTGCACTAAAATACTTAGTGAACAATGCTGTGGTGGGGGGACGCATTTGTAGGTGGTTACTATTATTTCAAGAATATGAATTCAAAATCATCGTAAAGTTGGGACGTCCAAATGTAGGCCCAGATCACCTATCCCTGATTGAGAACAGCGAAGAGCCCACAAACTTAGAGGAAGGACTACCGGATGCACAGTTGTATGTGGTGTGCATCATGAATGGCCATTTTGAGGATATAATCCACTTCTTAACCACAGGAACTATGCCACAGGGATATTCTATTCAGAAAAAGAAAGAGTTGGTGATACACGCAGTAGATTTTACTGTTATTGTAGGGCATCTATAGAAAATGTGCAATGGCGAAATATTACGTAGATATGTACTTGAATTCGAGCGAGGATAGATTATGGTCGAATCACATGGGGGGCTGCTAGAGGACATTATGCGAGCCATGCCATAGCACAAAAGATTCTTTGCACCAAATAATGGTGACCAACTATACATCAACATTCGAAAGCGTACCATTGCGCTTCTGACATATGTCATCAAACTGGGAAACCATTGCGGAGGGATGAAATTCTGTTCAAGCCACAAATGACGCTGCAACCATTTGAGAAATCAGCGATCGATTTTGTGGGGCTGATCACACCTCCAGGGAAGATGGGGGAACAGTATATCATCACGGCCACAGAGTACTTGACCCGATGGGTGAAAGCAAAACTGGTGAAAGATTGCATAGCCGCTACAACCATGAAATTATTGTTTGAGAATGTGTTAATGCGATTTGAATGCCCCAAAATTCTAATGAGTGACCACGGAACACATTTCCTAAACGAGACTATCAGCACGCTCACTGAGGAATTTCAGATATACCATAAACAGAGTATGTCATACCATCCACAAGCAAATGGGACCATTGAAGTGTTTAGAAAAATTTTAGAGACAACGTTGACCAAGGTATATAATGCAGAGTGCAATGATTGGGATTTACGCATACCTGTTGTGTTATGGCCATACTGAACAACATGCAATAAATTGATGGGCCAGACACCATTCTAATTAGTCTACGCTAAGGAAGTGGTCATGCCCATGCAGTACATTGTACCTAGTTTATGAATAGCAGTGGCGACAGGCATGGCAGACCGCATGGCTTTGGAAGAGAGGATCACACAACTGGAGGAACTGGAGAAGGAACGTTTCCTGGCAGGATTTCATCAGCAAGTACAAAAGAAGTGAGAAAATGCTTGGCATGATCGCCATATCAGGATGTGCATGTTCAAAGAGAATGATCTATTATTACTATATGACAGCAAGTTCGAAAAATTCCTTGGCAAGCTCTGTATGCAGTGGTTGGGACCTTATGTGGTCAAAGAAGTTAGAGATGGAGGCGTGGTCCAGCTTGTTAAGCTCAATGGAGACCCCATCATGGGAAGAGTAAATGGTAGCCACCTGAAGCTCTACATAGGTGGGATGACAACCTGACTAATCACCCAAAGGAGAGTCTCACCGATCTAGCCAGTTGAAAGAGAGCGCGGGATGTTAAAGCAGTCTGGGGAGCAGTTGCGCGACAACTGGGGTGCGCGTAGTTTTGATATGTCACGAGGGTCATGGTTCCACAGAAAGTACTACACTACTGTGTTGACAAGCAGAGTGGTGACTATTGTTGTCAGTATTCATGATAATATTTCTAAGTTATAGCAAAAGGGAGTGGGTGGTGGGCAATTAAGAGATGAGGTACGAGCCAGATTGGGAAAAATCTACCGCAGGCTTAGCATGAGGGCAGCAGAAAAGGAAAGAACCAACGAATTTGAATTTCGAGACATGTATAAATCACTGAGTGATATCCACCAACCAAGATACGCTTCTAATAACAGTAAGTTGTTGTTCCTTCTCACTGCTACGGAACTATTCATTATCTACCCTCAAGGAGTGAGACTGAGGGTTGTGATATGGCCAGTGGAGGTGTTGGGCTTGCTAAAGAAGACAGTGTTTCCTGCTACGAGAACTACATAGAACTCAACGTCGATGGTAAGGGAGGTGCTAGAAACTTATAGACACGAAGCAAAATTGGTTCGGATGCTGTTGACTCACCCATGGGGTAGGTGGTGAACCATGAAAGATAAGGGAAAGGCTGTAAATACGAAGACAAATGGTGGAATTGCAGTTAATAGGTTGTCCCTAATGTACCTTGACAACTGGGATCTCACAGATAGCAGCAATGGTCTTGCAAAATTGCATCACAAGATGCAGCAGAAAGTGCGTAAAGAAGATACGAAATTGGAAAATGGTTGCACTGGTACGAGTAGTTCCTGTATGTGGCACCCCAACTAGAGCTAAAATCCTATAAGAGGGTGTTATGTGTTAAACGAGTAGGGTAGAAGGAGTAGTATCAGTTGTGTGAATGGGTAGCGACATAGAGCAGGAGCTGGTAGAAACATTGGAGGAGATAAAGAGGGAGCAGTACGTAACTCACAGGAAGGTGAACTGTGGAGCCTAGGTAGCGCATCTTGCTGCACCAATGGGTGACTTGAGATGAGTCACAATGATTGTGTTAGGGGTCTGTCTGGTAGTGTATGTCTCACGGAATAGTTTTGGGGCTTAAAGCCTATAATTTAGGATAATAATATTGTAAATCTCTGAAATATGCGGAGCACAAAATGTAATAGGTCGTGTTAAAGGGTTGTCTGCCCAAGAAATTCTATAGAATAATAGGAAGTAAGTCGACCTACCCTTGGTCCACAGACCATGGGAATGTATAAATAGAACATGGCTCTAAGGGAAAAGAGTAGTTCTTGTTGTTGATAGATCTAAGAGCTATAGGTTTGTGAATATAGTAATCTTTGCGTCTATAAGTTAGAGTCAAGAGTGTTGGGTAGATAGAGGCTCTGCAGCTATGTGCGCAGAGGCTTGGTAGAGTCTGCAACTATGTACGCAGACCCTTGCAATTGAGTGCGCAGGGTAGATTTGGATGTATTGGCAAGGAAGTTTAATAAAGATAAGTTGGTTCTGAAATACTCTGTTGAATCTAAAATATTGTGGATCTGGTTAATTTATGATTGATATATATGTTTGATCTGTGAGTTTATGCTTATGTTATATGCAAATCTATAACCTTTATGGGTGTGTGAACTAGTTATCTCTATTAAATGTTTGCTTAAAGACTGTAGAAGGTAGATCTAATCTATAGCAACTCATTAGTAATAAGTATCAAAGAACTGCCTTGTTTAGGATCTACACAGAAGCGGAGTAGCACAAGGCCACAAGACGGTGCATGAACCCTCCAAACCACATCAACATATCCCAAGGGTGTGGAAACCTAGTTCCAACACCCTCCCCTGCTACCTTGGGTGAGACCTCAGCCTGCACTCCACGAGCTACTGTTGAAAGGGCCAGTAGCTGTGGGATTTGTTTGTCTAATTAACTCTTCTGAACCTAGGTCAGGGCCATATAAGCCAACAACTTTGTAGGACCGATACAACAACCAGGGAAAAATACAGGAGCATGATACATTATTACTACAATTGAGTATTTGATGAGATGGGTGGAAGCACAACCAGCCAAAGACTGTAGTGTTGCTGCAATTGCGAAGATCATTTTCGAGTTTTTCTTGACTCAGTTTGGGTGTCCTAAGATAATGGTGAGCAAGAGCGGTATGCATTTCTTAAACAAAACCATTGTCGTGATGCTTGAATAATTCCAAGTTTATCATCAGAAGAGTATGCCCTATGATCCTCAGGCTAACGGTATTGTTGAAGCATTCAATAAGGTCCTGAAGATCATGCTAATGGAGGCTTGTAACACAAAAAGGAATGATTGTGATGTACGCATACTAATGGTCCTATGGGCGTATAGGAAAATGTGTAAAATGTTGATAGGTCAAACTCCATTTAGGTTGGTATATACGATAGAGACTGTGATGCCCATGGATTATATTGTGTAGAGCTTGTGGATTGTAGCACTAAATGATATGGCAGATCATGAGACTATGAAGGAGTGACTCATGTAGTTGATGGAATTGGAAGAATATTGGTTTTTATCGAGATTTCACCAACAAGTGAAAAACGAGTGCGAGGTGGCATGGCATGATCGACACATAAAGTAGTGCACCTTTTAGGTGAATTATTTGGTCTTATTATATGACAGCAAGTTTATGAAATTTCTTTGAATGTTTCAAATGCATTGGCTGGGACCCTATGTAGTCAAGGAAATTACAGATGATGGTGTAGTTCAACTCACGAAGCTAAATGGGGAATTGTTTCCAGGAAGAGTTAATGGAATTTGATTGAAGTTGTACAAGCGTGATACCACCCCTACACAATGACTATATGATGGCAGGATAATCTAAGTACTCTAGGCACCTGCAAGGAAGTAAGGGACTATAAGATACACTGCCTGAAATTTGGAAAGACGAAGTAAGGGGGTTGCGAAATGGAAGCAAGAAAGGCGCCAAGAGGATATGTGCCAAGAGGGTTGCACCATGAAGGATTGTGCCACGCAAATGAGTAAAACATTTTCCGTTGGATCCACTATAGATGATTAGATGGCCAAATTTTTGTTATGAGGAGCGAGGAGGCTGCATTAGATTTGGCCAACGTTAGAATGCTTTGCTTTCAACGAGTTTTCCTTAATCCTTGCCGTCAGAATGATTTCTATATGTCTGAGAAGATTTGGGAGGACATTTTAGCATGACCATAGTTCACTAGCTTACCTTTGTGGCACCACAAAATTATCTTTTAGAGAATGACAGCTACTCCCCTCATAACTAAAGCTGCAAGTTTTGAAGTTGCAGTACCTGAAGTCGCACAAAAAATGGAAGCAACACCCTTTGTAACTACAGTGTTGATGTCACCTTGGTCTAAGTTGCGTGCCACTAAGAAGAAACAAAACAAGCTGCAACAAGTTTTGGTGAGGCAGTCACCAAGGGAAAACCCTGAGATTCATCGTAAGGGGAAATGGATAAGTCACAACAACCCCATGAACCCCTTGATATTAATGAAGAATAACTTCATGGAGGCATTGAGGAGTTGGACATTGAAGATGGTGAGCCTATAACTCACCTCCCAAAGTATATCCCATTGCAAAAAGGCAAAGTGAATGTTCCAAAAGACCCAGATACCGCTAAATTTATGGTTTGTACACCACTGTAGCCAGAGACAATGGTGTTTGAAGGCATGCTATTACGGAACATTCCCTCAGTCAAGCTAGAAGATTGGGATCTGGAAGACCCTAAGAAGTTCCCACAACTTTCACTAAATAAGTATTTGATGAAGATTTATTATGAAGAAATTGGAGAACATGACTAGAGCTGATGAAGTGGATCGTGAGGGTTGAGAAAAAAGAACTTATAGACATTCTCTAGGTGTCATATTTTAGCATACCAATAGTCAACATAGTCTGTGTTCGATAAACGGTCAGCCTGGTGCATGATGAGTGTCTCTAGTTTGGAGAACCCATCCCCATTACTGATATGTTGATCCATGGGGTGGATCCACCCTAGGCGTTTGAAGGTAAAAATGAAAGAAAAGAAACTCGTAGACCAGATGAAGATCAAGTTCAGCTTGGTGAAGAAGTCGTGCAAATATTCCATCTGTTCTATTAGAGAGAAGGTAGTGCAGCTTTTTACACAGATCCTGGCCTAGTAGATCATGAGGAACTGCTGCACAGATGAGGTTCTGGCAATGTAATTTCATTAGTTGCATAATGCGATAAGGGTGTGCAGTACAACTAGGTGCAAAGCTTCTGTATGGAATTTTTGAAAAACTCTTGTGAAATGCAAGATGAGGGAAAGGTGTTTCCCTATGCCTGGCTATTACTATTGATTGCCCTAGTCACATGGGGGCTATCAGAAGATAGTCAATTCCCTACACAAGAATATGATTTACGAGAAGCCGTGAAGTTCACCTTGCTATGGGAAATAAATGATCCTGCAAGAGTCATGGAGAATAAAATCATTTTGGTGTTGGTCAACATGGAGCTCCACACGGTGATCAATTAGAGGTGGAGGTTGTCACCAACTTTATATGACCAATTAGAGGCTTTAGCAGAGTTCAAGGAAGACTTTCATAATTAGTCTATCTATGTGAGGAGGGATCTAAAGAAGACATGGTACAAGTTACTGTACCGGGTAAATGAGATAGATGTACAAGAGGTTGTTGGGAAATGGTGATGTGAGTGGATGCACCCCACAAATCGCAGTGTAGGTACAAACAAGCTTTCGAAGAGCTCCTTTGTGCATACCACAACAACACAAAAGAAGCAGGAGGTTGAGCAAGATATAGCTTGAGAGAAATCTACATAGAAAAAGAAGGAATTTGTTGCTAAGGTGGCAATTGCTAAGGTAACTGCCAAAAAAGAGCCGGTGGCTAAGGAGAGTAGTGTTGAGATTGAGGAGTCTGATTCTCAACATATTGAGCACAAGGAGGAGTTTGATGTTGAGGGAGGTAGAGACACAGATTAGGGCACCCCCTTTAGAGTACATAAGTGCCCCAAGGAGAAAACTTTAGGACCTAGGAAGAAGCAGAAGTCAGACCATAACATGCATGTCAATCCAATGGTCCTCACTGAGGGGGACTTGGATGAAATATGATATAAGTTCTATGAAACCACCATAGAACTATGGATTTAATTCAATCAATAGTATCATCAAGCACTACATAATGTGTAGAAGGATCGGTGTGACCTACAGATTCAAACAGGACAGCTGCAAGCGAGCATTGGCTAGGTTAGTGGGATTTAGATGAGCCTATAGCAAGCTAGCGAGACTATGTTAGATACATATAGGACTTTGGATATCAGATTAATTAAATTTAAAAAGGGATCCTTGCAGAGAGAGTTAGAGGAAGTGAGTTCCCAACTGTCACAGCTCAAGGAACTGGGTGTCAATCATGCGACACTCCCTACTAAGACCCTCCACAAACTACACTAAGGAGTATCTAATGAGCTAAGGGTCAAGAAGCAGCATGCACTGTTAGTAATCACAAAAGAAAAAACTAATAACCAATAGATCTTCTTAGAATAGGCACAAGCACTAAAGGAAAGGGAAGGAATGGCCACGTGAACTCGGAATTTGGAAGAAGCAATTACACAGGCTTGTAATACACTTCTCGAGATCAACATTCTGGTAGAAATAGAGTTCGCAAAGAAAATTTAGAAGTTGGCTACAACATTCAGTGAATCAAAAGATGAAATCTCCCAAGTTTGATTTGAACTTGAGCTACAAATTTTAGTATTATAGTTGAAATTGTGGTGGACCACTATACCAAAATTTCGGGAGTAGTGTGGAGGAGTAACCTAAGAAGCTAATGCCACATTCAATGAAATAGTTAAGGATTTCAAAACTTTATTCGAGCAGGTCATGGAACTTTGGACTTCTCTACAGGATGAGTCCACTCTGTAGAAGATCGGTACTGATATTCGGGAGAAGCAGTAGCAGTTTGACGAACTCAGGATGATTGCATGTAGTTTGGTTCCAGTCTAGCACCTTGTATTACTCCATGAAGGGAAAAAACTACAGATAGAGATTGAAGAGCTACACCATAAAGAGGCCATCTTAAGGGAAAAACCACAACCATGGTCAAAGGAATCAAGCCAGCTTACTCTATTAGTTCAAGCCAAGTTGAAGATCATCTAGCAGACACAAAGAGCAGTGGGCCTCATGGTGGAAGGCCCTACTATAGATAATTTGGTTGAAGAAGTATAGTAGGATGTGGTGCAAGGTACAACTGATTTAATGATTTTGATGATGGAGTTCCACAAACTTTAGGAAAATATTGTAGTGCGAGTCAAGTGACTCAAGGGATAGTCACCTAATTTGTATTGGGGGCATGTTAGGATGGGGTCCCTGATGTTAAGGTTTGGTAATAGTTGGGTAAATTCTATAATATCTTTTTGTAAGAATGTAAAGTCTTCGCAAAATGTGGAAATAGAGCACCGAGATAGTATGAGTCAAAGGGGTTTTAGTCCCTTAGGTGGGTAAGTGATAGGGTCATTTTGAGACCTGCCCATGGTCCATGGACCACGCTATTGTAAGAAAAATTCTATATATAGATGAGTCATAGTGATTCTAAGGAGAATTTAATTGATAATAATTTCTATAAGGGAAAGGATGCTAAGGTATAAAAGGTTTGTTTCTTATACTTAGGTGAAAGGGGAGGGCTCCTGTAGCTCAATTCATGGAGACCGTGGTAAATTTGTAGGCTGAGTGTGTGGGCCCCTGTAGCTATGTGCGTAGGTAAGAGAAGTTTGTATTGAATTGAGTATACTTAATAAAGACAATTTTGAGCTAATTTTGATGCATATGTGTTGTATTTATTACATCTCCAAGTTCTGTAATTTCATTATATGTTATAACTTATATGCATTTAAAGATTATTTGGTGTGTGAAAGTGGTAGATCAGTAGTATTTATGCATGTTATAAATGATTAAATACCTTCATGAAGATCTAAAAGTTGTTTAAGTACATTTACAGTAATTTCTTGTTCGGAAGGATTAAGGGTTCGGGAAGGTAGATATAAGCCCTAGGACTATAGGAACCTATGACAAAAACCTCTAGATGAACAAACTTGGTTTTTTTATCCCCCAATATTGCTTCGAGTGATACTGTAGCCTACACTATGCAGGTTGTTGCCGATGGGGTCAATAATTAGTGTTTCATTGGTTGCAACAGATAACATTGAACCAGGGTCAGGGCCCATCAAGCCAACAAAAAATCACATATGCAACATCTACAACATATACAACATATGCACAAGAGTATTACCACACATCCAAAACTTCACTATTTGTACCAATCAACCTTGCTTCTAGTGTCTCTCTTCCATCCACGCTTAGCCCAACATTCCGCAAGGTAGATTGTTTCTATTTTGTTGATTTATCCTTCACCGTTACCTATCATAAAATAAAAATAGGCATAATATAAGAATATACTAACAATTCATATCCACATGATATTGAACTCATATATTTTTCATGACTACTCTTCCCACCTAATTCGCATAAGACCAGGAACCTCATGATGCCATTGCCCTGCATAAGAAATGATTCCTCACAAGAATAATCCTTGACAACCATGTTGAAGAGTGACATAGATACATAGATACATGGATACATATACCTAAATGTTATCACAAAACAATCATTATCCTATAAGACAATGACATACATACACACACAGATATATATATATATATCTATATATATATATATATATATATATATATATATATATAATATATATATATATTATATATTAGCATTAACAACTAGGATCCAAGACGACCCTATCAGGCATGACATAGGTACATACATACATACTTGTATACATATATAAACATTAACATAATCATGAACATAACATAATTTCCAGGTAGCACAAGGTTAATGTTAGGAGAACTCCCTTTATCTGTGCTCACCATGCAATAATTGAGAACTATCATTCCCAACATAGCCAAGGTATCTAATGCCTAAGATCCATTTACTTCACCTTTCCTGTTACTTTTCTCATGAATGTATTGCCACTGTCCATTTACACCAATGGACCAAACCAATCCAATCGATGGTCATATCATTGCCTCTAGTTTCCCTTATACATGTTCCAAGCTTCATCTAGGTCTTACTTTGCCTACTAGGTTTCATTCATCTCTCCCCGAGCTCCACTAGCCTTCCTCCTTTCTCAACCAATTCGAAGATCCTCAAAACATAAAAGGTAGGAACAAATGAAAACAAGAAGAAAACCATGAAACCTAATAACAATATGATATCATCAAAAAAGTGGCATGGACATGCACAAGACGCAAACAAAACCACAATCAAGCACAACAAATCACAAAATACCAAAAGCACAAGACTAGCAATAGACACCATGACTTCATCCCCATGGTTCCCAAATCCTCCAATGGAAAGCCCAAGATGAGCCTTCTTCATGACCTCATGGCAGTCTCTTTTTCCATGCAATCCATTTGTTGGTCATGACCAAACTTGGTCCATCTTTTCAATCAAAGACTCCACAAAAGAAGGAGCGGACCGTGCAGAGATGGCAAACATATATTCATCATGTGGATTTTTAGGGCTTTGGGTATTGGATAGAGACATTATTTTGTAACGAGTATTGGATATTAGTCCTTTTTTGTGGATCCATGGTATGTGGACCATGGATTTTGTAAAGATGAGATGTATTTAAGGATATGTAATACTTTATAATCGAAGATATGCCATGTCAGATGATGTCATCATAAGTGAATTGAATCTCAGTATTTACATCTATAGTCTATAGTTATGGGGAAGGCTCCACAACTAAGTGCATAGAGACTTGGAAGGGTATGTAGCTTAGTGCATAGACCACCTGTAGTTGGGTCCACATTTCGGAGACGTATATGTACTGAAGATTTATATTAATAAATAATAAGTTTTGGTGAAGGATTGTATATACTTTTGTGTTCAGTGTTAGTTGTTTTTAGTATCATTTTGTATGACTTTCACAGAATTATGTGAAGAAGTGTAATATATATTGTTGTTAGAGTTTATGGGTTTAATGTGATTCTACTAGGTTAATCATCTCCATGAAGCTCTTATGCACACAACGTTATAAGATCAATATAGAGTAGAAGTAAAAAAATGACACCACTACACAGATATCCCTTTGGTTGCAGAAGCTTGGTCTTGCAACCTCGCAAAATTGCTTCGGGTGAGAGTATGATCTACTTGCAGGTATTTACTGAAAGGGTCAGTAGTTGAGTGTTTCGTTAGTTCACAACACACTGTAAACCTAGGTCAAGACCCCTTAAACCAATACCCCTACATCATGTTACCACAAACACATAATTGTCAGTTCATAAATAAATATAACGATACACTAGTTACCTTACCTTATTGTTTCAAGCATGTTTCTTGCAACTGAACACATCCATGCCATCTCTTAATGGACTGCAATTCCCTTGACAGATCCACCTATAACTAGAGACTAACTAAGATAGCTATCAAGTACATGTTCATGAATCTATCACATATCAACATAATGTTAGACAATATTAAGGTTGAAAAGACTTATTATGTGCAATGCACTCATTCATTTGAAATTAAAGTTTACAAACATAGCCAAAGGAATTATTTTCCAGTTCCATTATTTTATGCTTTTACTTTGTTGTAGTCCAAGCTTACTATGTATTGTCACATCACCCAATGGATAGCTATATAAAGAAATCAAATATCAATTTGAAATGAACCTCTACCTGAGACTAACAAGCATGTCATAATCCATAGTCAACTCATAGTTATTAGACATAATGCTACAATTGTCATTTGTTACACTCAAGTACATATCAATTGTCTCAACACATATGTGTTAGTACAATCATCTTAAAACAAGATAAGTTGAACACATACTCATATTATGAAATTCATCAAACATTCAACCAACTTGAAAACATACCATGCTAAATTAATAAACTAGACAACATAATAAGACATTCAAGCACAAAGTAGATGACTTAAGCAAGCTCATATGTTAATGTATCTCAGGTGAGACTATCTTATCTTCACAATCAATCTAGTTAGCATGATATAACTTTACAACATATCAGCTCAAACACAATTAATATCAAGATATTCATTAATAGTCAGTAACTAACATTTTCACATCATACACTCAGAAACAATTATCATTCATTCGTAATAATCACATATTCTGAGTAAATCTAGACTAGTATGACATAATATCACAACATATTAACTCATACCTAAATGTCATAACCCTAACCATTTGCATGGACCAATCCATCTTAGTATGATACATATAACAACAATATCTTAATGTAATAACTGTAATCATCAAGTTACTATCATATAACAACAACAACTTATATATAATTCTCGTCAACAACATATAACCTAATTACTAAGTTATCTAACATAAAACAACAATTACAATTCATACAACCACAAGTTACTATCATTCATGATGATTTGACACATGTGTATATGACTACTCTGGTCGACTAGCATTTATCATACATGTAACCATAATAATAATAATAGAATTAAAAACATGTATATAACCCTAATTCATATAAAAATCCATTAACTAACATACCTGCATGCCAAACATACAATACCTATTTGATTATCTTCTCTTACCTTAAGGTCCAATGCCACAACTTCAATTTCATGATCTTCATCCCCTACTCTATCTCAACCAACTCATCAACACGATAACAACCAACACCATCATGAGGACCTAATTTCATATAGTGACTTCATGCACAACAACTTTCACCGTGACAATTCATGCATAACAACATGTAGACACTGACATGCGTAACAAATGCATATAAAACTGACATGCATTCATGACTAATATATCCAACAACAACACCATCAACTTCTACATGGTGGCCTCACTACAACCCTGATCAACACCATAAAAATACAACAAACACATGGACTACAAGCATAAGGAACACATATGAAATCAACATTAATTCATGATCCACACACTAACCATCCAGTTTGAGGGGTGAACTGTGCTCTGATACCACTCTATAACACCCTTCTCCCACATATACCCAAGTAACGGGCCAATCAAGGTAAACATGTGAGTATAATTTACTATGATATGATGCAACCTCTTAAGTCACATAAAGGAAGTGAAACCAATGGAAACAGAGCATACAAACCTTCAAGATCAGGAATAAGACTCCTATGGACCATCCCAACCTTTCTGCTAACTATCCCTTGGGTCCCACTGAGTCTTTGAGTTATTAAACCTTTGGACACTCCCATGCTATTAGCATGCCAGTGTCTAGCAACCTCTAGATTCCCTCACAGCTCTACAAGCCAACATCTAGGGACTCTTTTGCACAATTTTATGGCAACTTCCCCGAGATTTGAGCCACTTTTTAAGGCCCAGAGCCTAGGTCACTTCCCAAAATTGAATCACATCTTAAACAATAAAATAATAAGGAAATGAAGCTATAAATGAAATCACTTGAATGAGACCTTAACTAGGCCCCTACTAGCCATGACAACCATTTCCTCAAACATATTACGAATATGTAATCTACAAGTGTAAGTAACATATTTGATTATAGGGGTCTCATACTTATCTAGTATTTTCTACGAGGCATTGTTTCCTTGTCACTTTAGCTGTCGTTTCATTGATTAGGCATAAGATAAATTATTCATTCATGTACAAGTAAAATGATGATGGTAGCCATACATAGCCACTTTCATAATATACATTCATAAAAGGCATAATAAAAACAAAAATACTAGGGATACAATAGCCATATAATCAACATATAAACTAGTATAATACTCTTGAGAAAACAAGGATAAAAACCCTCATATTAAGGATGAAAAATCCAACTCGAAATGGGACTATCATGTTCTAGCTGACTGTAGAATGCCTAAGCCAAATCTCTCTTCATTCATTCACCCCCGTGTCATATTCCAAGAATGAATGTGGGATCTCATAGAACAAATGAATCCAAAATCATCCAGGGTTTCGAGATGCCATCCATCTCAACCCATCAAAGAATGATTCCACTTGGCAGTTGGACATCACAAAACCATCACTAGATTGGTCTCTATCCCATCCATCCAGGGCTCTAGAGTATTTTTTCCAACCAAGTCTCCAGGACTAGTAACTCAACCTAGTACTAACACCGAGCTCTAGAGCATTTGTCAAATGAAGCCTCCAAGGCTAGTAACTCAACCCACCAAGGGATCCAAAGTGTTTTTCAAACCAAGTATACGTGAATAGAAACTAAAGCCAAGGTGTTACAGGGCTCCAGACTATTTTTCCAACCAAGGATCTGGGAACTAGTAGCTCAACCCAAGCTATGGAAACATGAGAACCAACCAAAAAAAAAACAAGGAAATAAATGCACAATCTCCTTGTCTATCCAGGAAATAGCAAGTCTAGGCAATGCGCTATTAATCGAGGAAATCATCCATGCCAGTGATAGATCTTGAGTAATAAACCACATGCATATTCCATTCATGTGGAAAATAGTGAGGAAAACATAAATGCAACTCAGTACCTACAAGAAAAACATGTTGTAGTTGTGGATCCCGATGTCCTCTTACACTTTCCTACTCTTACTTTGCCTTCTTGCTCCAAAATTCCTAGTATGCCACACCCTCCAAGAGTGCTCCAAGAAAACTCTAATTATCCAAGAGTATGAGAGAGAGAGAATAATGAGTGAAATCTAAAATGATATTGACAAAAGGTTACAAAATGATCCTCATAATCCTTTTTATGAATGGGGCCTTTCTTTTCTTCATTTTGCATTATGTTTTTTCAATTTCCTCCTCACATGCAACATGTGACCTTTTACCTTCCTCTTCTCTTAATTTCCATTACTTTCATAAATAAAATGCCACTAAATGACTCATGCCTTTCCAAAGCCTTTTCCAATTTCCTTAGCCATAGTAGCTAAATGAGCACCCACTAGAATGTTTTTTCCATCATTCAAATTCGAATACATGTTCCATGATTGTGGCTTTATACATTTTTACATGGAATTTTAATGAGGGATGTTATACCATATCTTTTCATGATGGATATATGAGCTACTATTATGGTTCATTATACATGAAAATGAACAATCTTTTTAATGATTCAAGTGCTACAAGATCCAAGGACCCCTGATTTAAGCATCTAGGGTTAGTCGGTCCTAATATTTTCTTTGTTCAGATTCATCCTGTAGAAAGGACTCTGTAGACAGTGTGAAAATGAGGCTAAAAATTTGAAACTAATCTCTTCGAACATTAATCTAAAGAAGATAATGAAGAATGAATGGATTACAAAGAATAATGTAGTGACAAAAACAATTTGAAGACGAGTTACAATGTTATGTGGTATTTGCTCGGTCCATGTTGGTTGTTTTAACAATTATAAAGGTAGAATTACTAGGTGCATTGATAGATATGAAGGTTAGATATAGAAACACATAGATTAGAATTTTATAGGTGTTACAAATGGTGGGAAATATTTATGACATAGAAAAATAAAGGTAGCACAAAGGAACGTTTTGTTATGGAACAATTATCTCTACAAGAAGTTATATAAAACATATGTTTGATATCTTAGAAAAAATTCTACAAATAGGGATGAATGATAGACTTGATGGTAGTAGGTATGACAACAAAACCAGCATACAAAGGTGGGCCACAAAAACAATGGCTCACGCTTTAGCAAGGAAGGAATTTGCCTGCTTTGATACCATGTTAAACTCGTACAAAAATAAATACGAAAATTAAGATAAATCATGATGTCCATTTTATTCATAATGATATGAATTTATACAATGTATTACAACCCTTGTTTTTCATATACCAACTGGTCTCTTGGACTCCAATGACTTTTCAAATTTGACACCCAAAAATGTTAGCGGCTTAGGTCTCCAATAATGTTCTAGTTGAGACTACAAATTTTAACATATTACCTTCCTTTGGCATTGATGGTGCCATGAATGGAGTGACTAACACCAATATATGGTAAGGACTGCATGTGAAGGTTGGACTAATCTTGAACCATCTAAGCTACCCATGTTAATTTGAAAAATCTAGTGGATTCACGCTTTGACTAGGAAGTTGTATAGATAGCAAGGATGAAAAATTTCATGCTGATGAATTTATTTCTCCCCTACATTTCCTTTCCATCCCCTACATCCCACTTTTGAGCTTCCTTCATGTCTTCTTGAATCTTATCCTTGCCAAACCACATACAATTTTCTTCCATGTTGGAAGCTTTCCCTGCTCCCATTCTTTTGGATATGTGAGATGAACTCCCTATTCCACACACCATCTCATGCTTAGCTTAATGGTTTATAACTTCATTATCATAACAAAATGACCTCCAATTATTATTATACCTGAGTTATGGAACAAGGAGCACTTACATGCTTTCATTAACCTTTAATAATCTTAAAATGACTGAGACAAGTAGTTTAACTAATATTTCTACCAATGAGTTCAAATCTATTAACACATGCTTGGTTTTAGTTTTGGGAATAGAGTTTAGGCTTTCCACAATTTTCTTAAAAATGAAAGAAATTTTAGATCTAAATAAGCAATACCAAGGTTGAGATGTCTAATTATATTGTTGGAGTTGCCCACTATAATAAGCTTATGAATTAATATTTTTTGGTCATGTTAATTCTTTTGAGGAGGCCATACATCTCCACATTGTTATTATATACTATGCCAAAAATCAAGGAATAATTTAGTAGCATTTGGCTTCTGAGGCCATAGATAAATTCCCCGTCCTCCCTTCCCTATCACATCCCCCAACCATTCACAAAATAGGAACATCCATGACGTTGTTGCCTTGTCTTAAGAGGTCTTCCATTTGGTGAAATAATTAAATTTGAAAACCAACTTTAAAATTGGACTTGTCGAAGATTTAGGATAGGGTCAGTTAGACCTTTTGTTGCCTTGTTATTATATAGTTGGGATTCACATTACAATTAATAAATTCATGGAGAATTGTTTGTAGTTGGCTTCCTTTACTGTATTGATCAATGAGACCACAAATTTTTTCCATGCCACTCATAGGCTTCGTCAGATATGTTCCACGTTGCCCTTGTTGTTCCTTATTATAGCCAAGGTTTTCAACAAGCTGATTGAAGAGTATCACTCTAGAGGTAGATCTTGTTGGGAAATTTAATTACTTAAATTCCTAACCATTAAATTCTCGATCCAGAGATTATGAGCTAATGAGGTGTCAGAAATATATATGTAGATGTAAGTTCAATTTGCTTGTATGCTACATTACAAACACATAACCAATCTTGTAAAATAAAACTTCCAAGGATCAAATTAAACATGAATTCATATTTTCAATAAAACTTGCAATTTACTCAAGCAAAAAATGGAAAGACCTTGTGCATGAATAAAATACACAAACTAAAATAAATCACTTAGGAATTGTATGTTTGAGTATCGTGACCTTTCAACCACTCAGTATTCCCCAAGTTAGTAAATCCTCACACAATATGACCCTTAAAACCACTACACACAAGATACAATAACTGGAAATTACAGGAATAGTAAATAACTGAAGTAAAATAAAACTGAAGATAGTTAAATCTAATGTAAATGCTCTTACACTAAGAAAAATAAAATATGTTAAAATAGATCTATTAACTATGCAAGTGCATCCCAAGACAGGTGGCCCTTAATGGTTAGGAGCACTGCAGGAAGGAAAAATCCTAAAAAATAATCAACAACAAGATAATTTCATTAATTAGTCCAAAATTACATTGTACAAGTTCATACATCCTTCAAAATATTGTTTGTCTAGTAATATCAATTATTTTTCCACTAACTCGTTTAAAAAGGACTTATATTTAGTGGTTCTCTGACCAATACATTGTCAAAAATAATTACATTGTTACAACCATGAAAATAGACACACAAAATAAGGGATACAAATAATAACTTATGATATATTATTGAATCGTCACTGTTTCATGCCTTGACACATGAAATAGTGATGCAAAAATTTGGATTCCAAATAATCCCTAGGGGGATATTTTCTTACACTGAAGTCGTAGCTCAAGGATGTGAAGGATTTTCTATCAAAGAAGTTGTTTTTTTTTTTTTTTTTTATAGTTCAAGGATATATATACTAATCACTATGCAAGAACTCTCATAACTAAAGGCACAACTAGTAAGTGAACATAACTTTTAGTTCATCTTTAGAAGCTTTAGGTAAATCAATAATTCCTTAATAGCTCATCATGTTCGCTCTTTTAGTAACTCATTTATTAGATTTTACACCTTAAAAAATCGAGAGGTCTCATTGAGGCTAAGAGCTAAAGATAATAAATTATCTCCAAGCCCAAGAAATTATTCTAAGGGAAAATGTCTTAATTAGATTATTAACAAATTTTAATTATTTTCCAAAGCCTAACTTATGAAAACATGTTAATTAATTAGTATTAATTGAGAAAGTCCATTTCTCTCTAGTGACATCTAGAAAATGTGTTTTATGAAGTCCATATGATCTTAGTCTTTGATCAAGATCATATGATGGTTTTTGAATTCTAAAAAAGAGATTATAATATCAAATTGACAAGCATCTTGGAGAAAGACAATTACTTAGAAAGGGTGCAATGATAGTGTGGGATTTGACACCAACAAGGGTTTCAATCACGATAGGTTGAGAAGAAATTTTTTGGAGAATATTCTTTATTTTAGAGTCTTCCCAAATTTGAGTTGCCAAGAGTCATTTTTTTAGGGCTGAATTTATTTCTGAAGGGCCAATTTTCTCTAGTTGTGTGAAATACTAGAGGGAGGATGATTTTCCACAGAGAGGATGAATTTCTTAGTGGTTGATTTGAAGCAAGAAGGACAAAGAGGATGTTGGTTTATGAGGAGGTAGGATAAGAATTCTAGTTTTGTGAGTTACCAGTGGAGTCCGGGTTTCTCCAATCCACATGTGTGGGTCGAGTTAGTGCTACACAAGAGGGAAATATTGATTACAGAGGGGTGAATTTCTTCTAGAGGGCCTATTTGACTCATAGGAGTGAAGATTGACTTTTTTTGGAGCTTTGCCATTTTATGACAAGCATTTTATGTAATTGTTTAATCAAAATTTGCTAAAGAATAATTAAAACCTCTTTTCTAAAATGGATTTTCCCACACTGGGGTTCTTCTAGAGACATTTTCCCAAAAACATTGGTGTCTATTTTTTGTGCGCTTTCTTAGTTCATGTGGATTTTGATTGATAAACATTGCATTAGTGTTTTTTGAATTTATGGTCGGAGAATCCACAGTAAGAGAATTTTTACACCAACGTTTCGAATCCCAAATGGGATCCATCATCAGGGTAAAGAGAAAGATGAATAGTTGTAGTAAATAATTTTGATGAGAAAATAAATCATTAAATATAGTAGAATAATTACTAGTTAACTACCATAAGTCCATCTTAGAATTAGATTTGGAAATTTTCATATGGCATCAAAATAGATTTGAAGGTCACCACATGGTGCGTGAGAGAAAATTGAGTGTTTGCAAAACCTAGATTGCTTTGTTCCTAATTTACTTGGGGTTAGCTTATTTTCTAGAGAATGGCTTCAATTGGTTTACAAGATTAGGACAGATAGAAGCATCTAACTTTAGCGTATGGAATCCAAAATCTTATTAGTTTTGGAGGAGAATGGTCTAAAGTAATATGTGACTAGTGTTATAGCCATATCAACATATGTAGCACAAATCCTTGCCTACAATAAGGAATATGCTAGAACTAAACTCATTATTCTAGATGGGTTCAAGGATCACATTGTGTCACATATAGCATAACTAGATAACAAGAAGTGTATAAACTATGTTGTATATTTGAAACTTGTCATGAAATTTTAATATAAATCATAAGACACAAACCTACTCTACTGCTCTGTGAAATTTAGTTGACAATCTATAACATCAATAAAAAACATACAATGAGAAATAACATACATGCACAAAATATTTTTCTCAGGGAAAGAAATCTCGTAAAAATCTTGCATTAATATGATGAATAAATATGTATTACAATTAATTTTCTCAACTAAGCACAAGCTACAAGTGAATAACCCATTTCTATGCTCACTTAGAAGTTGACCAAAACCTAGTTAGTTTTGGCCTCAGCTTGAGCCCTTATTTTCTTGCATAATTCCTGAGGAAATTACACCCTTATTATTTAGGATCTTCTCCAAAATGGATTACACAATGCCCAAAGTTAATCATCATATTGCATGCAACACTTACACACTCCAAAATAGTTTATAACCGATGTCACACTTCCTTAGAATCTCCACCTCCACTCGATGACTCAAATTCTTTGCATGCATTAGCTATTTTGGGTGTAACAATGCCAGGTTAAAAGTTCATGTAATAAAGTTAATAAAGAAAAAATTAAACCAAGGTAATGGGATACTTATTCCAAGATAAATGTTGGGAATAATATCATAGTGGGAATCACTTGTTGTGTTTATGGCTAAGGGGAAATTGGCAAAGGAAATGTCAAAGGCATTGAAAAGGAAAAATGGCATTTGTGGCACTTTATTTATGAAAATGAAGGAAATTGGGTGAAAAGGGGGGTGAAAGTTCATATATTACATGTGAGGAGGAAAATTAAGGGAAGCAATGGAAAATGAATAAATTATAGGAATCAAGAATAAAAAATCATCAGAGCATCAAACGGCAGCCTCTTCTCCATTGAGTTTCAGAATTAGTTTGAGAGAGGAGATGAGCACCATGATGAGAAGGAAAAGGAAAGAAAAGGAAGGATAAGTAAGGAAAAGGAAAGTAAACATCAATCAAGGAAAGGTTGTATCAAGAAGCTTTAATATGAATACTTGTATGTAACAAGTTACATACATGACTTTCTAGTTGGTTTTTTCATGCATGGTATAAGCATGTGGATATTCAATTTATTTGTTGTCATTGGCATGGATTTTGTCAGGTTTTGATAGTGGATTCAACCTTTCCTTACCATTTCTGGATAGCCATGGTGAGATGGGATTCATTCTAGTTTGATATTTGGATTGTCAGAAGTTTTTGGATATGGGGGAGGTGGTCACAGGAAAATCGCAAGGGTTGGGGTGAAAATGGCTTTCTCCACTAAGCCCTCAATAGGTAGGTGGAGATAGGAGATTTCCTCAAACGATGGTGAAGGAATTGTAAGGAATCCTAGGTCAGTTTTGTTTTGCGATCTTAGGACTGGTTTAGGTGAGATCACAATGTGGTTAGGGTGGAGGTAGTTTAACTTTGGATTCCATTCCTTTTTTATGGATTCATTTATCCCATGAGATCCCATATTCGTGCTTAGAATATGCTACAGGGGTGATTGGATAAAAGAAATTTTTGGTTCAACTCAATCTATGGTCGAGTGGTACATGGAAGTCCCTAACTTGGTTCACTTTTCCATATGGTTAATAAGAGCTAAGCTTCTCTTGCCTTTGATGAGCAAATACACTTGTTATTATGTGGCTTTAATGGTTGTTTCATCATTGTTATTTATCTAGTCATATGTTGGTTATAAGCACGGTTATATCACAAAATTAGGCATGTCTCTTATCATTTTTTCAATGAATGTATGGTTAATGAATTCATGACATAAATGGTGTTATGATAGCTAGTGTGAGAAGGAAATATTCCTTCTTGTTAAATCCTAGATAAGGTTCATATCCCTATGTTCAGATATGCATTCATGACCTGTAGGTTACATGATTACCATCTGTTTGACGAAATTTCAGTCCTGGTTGGCAAGGGTCAGGTCAAGTCCTAGTTCAATTTTTTTTATAGCCTTTGGCTCTATGTTATTTATCATTTCTAGGAGTTTCACTGAGTTTTAGGCAGAGGCTTGATTCCTAGTCGTAAAAAAGTGGGTCAGAACTCGAGGTCACTGGCATAGAACAGACTAGAAAAGTCCACAAGCACTGCAGAGAAGGTATGTGGGAGAGACTGTAGGCTTGTAGTCACTTGGAGGCATTGGCAAGGGAGAGAATGACACTTTAAGTTAGTGAAAAAGGCAGTTATCTTAGGGGTTTGACATCTAGAGGTGTTTGCTTGCACCTGGAGGTCTTGTAACACCTAACGGAAGTCAATAAGGACTTAAGTTGTCGACTCCATTTCCTTAAGGTAATATAGGAGGTTTAGTCTTATCATATTATCCACTCAACTCACATTTACCCTAGAAATATAGTTTCAGTGGGTAGATATTAGAGGAGGTGTTGTTACAGGGTGGTATTAGAGTGGCTTGTGCTCTCTTTAGGTAAAATTTGATGTTGTCATGGCTATGGTAGTGATGCATGAGGTCATGGTATATAGTTATGTTGTAGTGGCTACAACCACCCTGCAAAATTTTTCCTTAGCCTGTTTTGGAGCCTCCCTACCAACCTTACACAACACTATATCTTGCTTCGTCAAGTACTAAAGCTTCAGTGCTTTCCTCACACAAAGGAAGCATGTTGATAATAGTTGATCCATTCCCCTCACAGGCTGCTCACCCGGAGTTGGACCAGATGTAGGCTAACCAATTTTCAAATGAAATTTGCACATTTTTGGAGGGTAACCAACCTTCCCTCTAGGAATTGAGAAATCCCCTCTAATAGCCTGCTGGGCTCCAGGATTGTGCAATCTTGCCAACTAGCCCTGCCAATAGGATTTGAATAGATTTTCCCAGCACCAGGAGGTTCATCGTAGGATTTGTGCAAATTTGGCCAACACTGAGCTGCTCGGCCTAGAAATTGTGCAATCCCCTTGGGCAGTCAACCCAAATCATAATCAGGAATGTGCATTTTTCCCAAACAGTTGAGCAGTTCCATGCATGAACAGTCGGGTTGACTAGTTCCACCCAGGACCAAGGCAACTTGACTTGCATGCTTGCATGAATTGACCTTCTCGGTAGAGCAAGAGACAACATGAAAAAGGCATCCCATGATTCAAGGAGCTATTTTTGGTAGCTAAGGATTACATGCCAAGTTTTTTTAGAAGTTTCTCTCCAATTGTGACTTTTTCCTATATTTGTGCATGCATGTCATAAGGCCAAACTTATTTATTCAATGTATCAGAGCTCATTCATTTGCATCAACATTTGAGCTCTTACATCCCATAACACATCGAGGACTCTTCGACACATCCGGCTCAGCTAATCATGGGTAAGTGGCCTCAACCTATCTATTTAAGCTTTTCTGTCACTTTTTGTGTATTTTCTTGTCTGACTATTGTTTTCTTGATTTCTTTGAATGATTGTTGTTGTTTACATGTATTCTAGCTCATCCTAGCTCTGTTTCAGGTTTAGCTTCTATCTCACTGCTATCACATGCATGAAATTGTTTTGCATGGACATTCACCCAACCAGCGAATGGCCTCACCCACATGCATGTTGATCTGTTTACTAAATCTTACATTCATGTATGCATGCACTATTTTCACTTCTGCTATCACTTAGTGTCACCATGCATTCCATTCACTTACTTTCTCTGTCCCCACCAAGACTGCATTGTGAAATCCCGGGAAGGAAGGCTCAACTTCCTCTCCAAAATTGCAAATTATTTCCCAACACTATTGTCCTAGACTAAATTGAGCATTTCTGGAGGTCAGTGGCTACTTGGCCCTAAAATTTGCACAAATCTTCCCCTAGGCCAATAGTCTTCCCCAACTGGAATTCCGCATTGCGTAATCCCAACAGCCAGTTGCCCAACTGGATTGTGCATTTCACAGATCTAGTAGCCAGTCTAGCCTCCAAGACATCCTAGACTGCCTTTTCGTAGTTATAGTAGCCAATAACTCAGCCTCCCAGTTAAATTTTCACAATCTTGCTCATCAGTTTCCTAGGTATGCGTGATGTCCTTCCTCAAATTCACTTCGTTTTCACTAACATATTTCTTGCCATGCATGTTACTTGTTTCCATATCTTTTAGGTGTTCATTTATGTCAATGGCTTCCAAGAGACTAGGATCCCAGGACACTGATGGTACTGCAAATAGAGGAGTAGTTGAACAAGTGTCCTCTAGTATGTCGATCTACGAAGATACGAAGTTGTATCTAGGCAAGGAAATCAAACTGAAGTGGCAAGAGGTGAATGAGACATTAAAAGGTACTTTTGGGGAAGACATTAAATACTGTCAGGTGTACATGAACATCCATAAGTTGGACCTGTACCGGATTGCATGCAGATACCCTGCATTCTCATGTGTAGATATGCTTCATTGGATCATCTCTCACACTGATGCTTAGACGACGAATTTGAGCAGTGTCAGTGAGACGAAGCTTGAAACCTTCTAGGCACGAGACTATGATGAGATGTATCAGATGAAAAAGCTCATGATTATCATGAATCCTCTATTAAGATTTCCCAACAACAAAGGTCACTCCGGTGAGAGTTTGAAGGATTGGGTAAAGGAGCCAGCTCAGTTCAAGATGATGCCCAATCTGGTCTATAAGAAAAAGATATTAAGGAAGGCATACCAATACTTGGTCATATTCACATGTCGACTAAGTGGTAGAGAAAGCATTGAGACCTTCTCTCAGAGTTGGGTAGTTTCACTAGACCAACTGGCTATAGAAGGAAGACCATGCAATTGGTCTAGCGTACTGGTTGACCAGCTAAAGGAGCAAGTCACAAAGGCTCGAAAGTTGCCTGAAGGCATGTATACTAAAATTTACATGCCCACCTACATTCTAGATGTAGTCTATTCCTGACATGAATTCCTAGGCGTGGAATGGGCATGGTCATCAATGGAGGCTGTTGTGAACATGTATTTCAAGTTATGGTTTGAGTGTAGCTTCAGAGGAGTGATCATATGGCTCTTTGCCCACTTTTTCACCCCAATGTACAGGTTGATATTTGAACAAGATCTATCCTACATGTTAGAGGAAGTGATGAAGGCATTCTTAGGCATCACAGATTGCTATGCCTCACCGACTGGAACATTCACCCAATTGTTCAATGCAAAGAAGCCTCTGCATGTTCTGCCAAATTTTTCTATGGACATGCTTTCCATGCATGAAGTAGGATATCATATCTCAGTAGCATTAACAGCTAGGATGTAGCAGAAGAAGAAGGCACCTTCACCCGCTCTTGTATTGTGGTTTGGGTTATATAAGATTCTGAGCATCAAGAAAGTGGATGTCTAAACTGAACATATGAAGAAGTACGTGTTCGACCTCTGAAGCTTCAACCTGGATTACCCACATTACTTTGTGAAGGATCACTGCTTGAGAGTTCAACTCAACTCAATCCATGGGGCATTTAATTGGGTTGAGGTAGACTCATAGAGGTACTACTACAATTTCTTTAGACCCAATGAACAGGTCAATTTTTCCATTGAGTGATTAGCACAATAGCATGAAGCATCATCATGGAGACCATCGGCAGTAGCAGCAGTAGCAGCAACAACATAGGCAATAGAGCTGAGCATACCTGTGCATGACAAAGGGAAGAGGAATATTGTTGATCACATGGAGGAGGAATAATGTTCCATGTTTCAAGTTGATCCACTTGTAGAACAAGTAGCTAAGGCTATTTAGGCAAATAGGTAGTAGTAGAGAAGGAGTTGCATAAGCTGAGAGAGCAACTATGAAAAGAACAAGAGTTGCACCAACAAGAGAGTGAAGCATGACAGTAGCAGACATCACAAGGGGTGCATCATGTGTAGAAAGATGAAGTAGCACCCATATAGGTAGTTGACTCTTTTGAACATATGGCATCAAGCGAACGGGGTGAACCCTCCAAGGGCAAAGACTTCACTCATGATATAGAATACGCTCTTAGTTAGTTGGATGTAGACATGGAGAAACAAGAGTTGGAACAGGTTATCAACCTCATGCCTCACCACAGAGAGGTTGACTAGCTTGCTTCAATGCATCCATATGATGAGAAACTCTTGAATGACCAAGGAGGCACTGAGATCCTTGGTGATCAGCCGAAAGAAAAGATGTGCAACAACTCCTTTCATGAATCTCAACATAAAGTTGTGCATCTTGGCAGAGTACCAACTCCAAAGGACTGAACATCGCCTACGGAAATGGAACAAAAATTGATCATGACTGATATAGACAAGGACCCATCTGCCTTGGCCGATGTAACTAAAGTGTATGCCAAAGCCACTAGCTCCAATGTCCGCTTCCTCATATCCGAAAATGAGTGAATGGCGAAGGAACTATAGGTGACCAAGTAGGGAGGAGGCTTGGTGACAATGTCTACATGAGCTAAACTAAAGAAGGAAATACTAGATGAAGTATTGTACTTGGACATTATCATGTGAGAATTGTACTCCATGTTTGGTACCATGCATCAAGCAGTCGTTCATCTCCATGGATGGAAACATAGATGTGTGAGAAGAGCTCATATCTTAAAGAACATACATGCTTGAAAACATGCAAGCATGGATGATGAAGTACAAGGGAGCCTTGCTTCATTTTCGAAAGATGACGGGGGCCAATGCGGTTGAGCTGCAAGCACGTATCCAGAGTCAGATCCGAAACTATGAGGACCTACTGCAACTCATCACTGGAATATAGGCTTCCCATGCACGTGTGTTAAAGAGCATGGAGATTATGGTGCACATACATGTGATTCCGTCACTTGGGACACTCATCCAAGCAAAGACCAAGAAGTAGGTCCAGCAAGAGCTTGACTCATACTTTGATGAGTTAATGCACATCGCCACCACTCCAAACTTTCCTATACAGGCAGACATCATGCACAAGTATGTTGTTGGTCCAACCACATTGAGGACAAGGATGTGCATGGTTTCAGATGAGTTGGATAGTGGAGCCCGAGAAGTGTACGCATATGCCATGGAGGCAAGGTTCAGGTTCCAGACGGATGTCACAACATCAGAGACTACCAATCTTGGCATCAATATGTTACTGTTGATCAGCATGAGGATCTTGAGTAGTTGGAATTTTATAGTTGTCTAAGTCAGAGTGGTGTATAGTTTGGCTTGCTCAAGCCATTGTTCACATGGGTACATGTGCATTGTAATGTTGAGTAATGTCAAGTGTAAGTCAAGTGTGAAGAGTGGATGTAACAATGATAGAGTAGGTGAAGAGTCATGAGGGTAGTTGAACGATCAGAAAGGGGAATGTCAAGGGTCACCACACCCTTTGCTAAAATAGTTCCCCATAACTCATTGTAAGGGCTTTTGGTTAGCCAAGATTCTACTAAGACTATCTTGAAGAAGGCTTCGATAGTATTGTAACATGTTATATACCTAGCGGGGGTAATATGGGGTATAAAGGGAGGTACTCAAGGTAACAATGTAATAATGGGATGGGCCATAGTAATAAATAAGTTGGTTAACCCATATCATGTAAGGGACCACAAGTAGTTAGGGCCCATGGTATTAGTTCGATGGTATGAGGGAACCATGGTAATGACCCATGGTATTGTATGTATGAGGCCTATATAGAGGCTAGAGACTCCACATGGGGAGGTGTCAAGGAATTGTCAAGGATTATTGTATGTATAGGCATATGGCTTGTGGAGTGTTCTACTTTCTTAAGGAGTGAATGTATGGTGTTGCCCTACCTTAAGGGTTTGATCAATAAAGAATCATTTCATATTACTTCTTGGTTATTTGCATTGTCTTATAATTTTATATCAAATCTATAATATTTCTGGGTAGAGCTATAACAAGTGGTATCAGAGCACTTTCTTGGGCAAAAAGTGGAGAATTTTTTTTTTTTTGTTTTTTTATTTTAATATGGGGGGATAATATGGGGTACAAAGGGAGGTACCCAAGGTAATAATGTAATAATGGGATGGGCCATAGTAATAAATAAGGTGGTTAACCCATATCATGTAAGGGACCACAAGTAGTTAGTAATAACGTAATGGGCCCATGGTATTAGCTCGATGGTATGAGGGAACCATGGTAATGACCCATGGTATTTTATGTATGAGGCCTATATAGAGGCTAGATACTCCACATGGAGATATGTCAAGGAATTCTCAAGGATTATTGTATGAACAAGCATATGGCTTGTGGAGTGTTCTCCTTCCTTAAGGAGTGAATGTATGGTGTTGCCCTAGCTTAAGGGTTTGATCAATAAAGAATCATTTCATATTATTTTTGGGTTTATTTGCATTGTCATATATTTTCATATCAGATCTATAGTATCTCTGGGTCAAATCTATAACAAGTGGTATCAGAGCTATAAAAAGTGGTATATGATACCACTTGTTATGGATTTGATCTAAAAATATAGCTTTTATACCACTTGTTATAGCTATGATACCACTTGTTAGAGATCTGACCCAAAATATATGAGAAATAACAAATATACCCAATAATAACAAGATCAAAATAGATATAAATGCTTCTTTATTAATATCAAAACCCTTATGGTAGGGAAACACCATACATTCACTCCTTAAGGAAGGAGAACACTCCAAAAGCCATATGCATGTACATACAATAATCCTTGACACTATTCCTTAACATCTCTCCATGTGGAGTCTCTAGCCTCTATATAGGCCTCATACATACAATACCATGGGCCATTACCATGGTTCTCTCATACCATCGAACTAATACCATGGGCCCTAACTACTTGTGGTCCCTTACATGATATGGGTTAACCACCTTATTTATTACTATGGCCCATCCCATTATTACATTGTTACCTTGGGTACCTCCCTTTGTACCCCATATTACCCCCCCTAGGTATATAACATAACGTGCCTTGGATTCTCCACTGCACGTTGCTAGTACATCTCTTTGGTGGAGTACGTGGATGTGACTGTAACATTCCACTATTGGTGCTAATAGGTTTACATGGTGTATTATATGATTGTGATTTACACTTATTTATATCATAAGAGCCAACACATTTTCATGTATATGTTGTTATTGTAGTTGGACTGCTCTCATTGCCTTAATGATATATGTTATTTAACTGACGTACTTGTATATGAACTATTTTTTATGAAATTATATGAATCTTGTTGTTAATGTGTTGCATATGTTGTTAATGTTGTCTTCGTCCATGTCCACTGCTTTATCGAACATCAGACAGACCTTTCACATGAACCTTTCTATATCAATCATCACACTCATCTCGGACTGATACGTGAGTGTTATTCATGTTATCTTACCTTGTATGGTGTGACTACTGCATTCAAGTGGACTGCTCTGCAGGAAGTTATGCATGCCTTTTGTGTTGTGTGTTCCTAGCCGAGTTGGGACTGATCCCTTTAAACCTAGAACTCACCTTCACCTTCTCCATTTGAAGTGTTCGAACCTCTCATACACCTTCCTTGACTCTCTACATTAGTCACACCCTTGCTACTGACAGAGTTATCGTACTTGCCTATGTGAAACATCACAGTCAAGGCATTACCTTATGAGCCACTGCTAGGATGCCTACACTAAATGGTCTGAGGTCTAATTGGGACTTCTTACAGGGGAGATCCCCTTGACATGTTGTTGAGTCTAGCACAATCAAAATGTTTGGTGTTAGAAGGAGGGCTTGATGATAAGTAGTGTTCTCTCATCCAGTTTTGAAATTCTGCATATCTTTCATGAAGTCTTGCATTCTTCTTCCCCTAAGGTTTTTTTCGAATTGTGAAGATGTATCGATCTCAGGGAAGTTGTTTGATCTCTTATCTACTCACACATATGATGGAAAAGGCGAAGTGGTCTGGCTTGAACAGTTATATGACTTTGTTATATTTTAAGCTTCTGTGGAAGTTTTTTTGTAGTGTCATGATCTGGATTATCCACAGTTTTTAGTTCATTCTGTCGACGTTTCAAACCCCAAAGGGGGTCCATAATCAGGACAAATCAGATAGAATATGAATGAAAGATTATTGAGAGAAGTGAGCCTTGTGGCCTGGATATAAATAAACCAAGAACCCTAATTTCATAAAGGCCGACAGATGATTTCTTATTTTTATTAATTATTATTTTATTTTTATTTATTATTTTCCTTTTTATAATATATATATATATATAGATATAGATATTATATGACTTTCTTTCCATGATTTATGAGGAAGATGAGTTTGCAAACAAATAGGCCAGTTTGTTGCTTGCATTCACACTTTGCGAATGTCCATTTCGTTGGGTGCTCAGCCTACCAGCTGATGCCATGCACTCATTTGAGCACTTCTGTGATCTTATCGAAGACACATTCTATCATTTTGATCTAGAACATCTTGAACCCTAATTGTTATAGAAACAAAAGGCTCTGCATGATTCGGTTATTGATTTTTGGAAGCACTTCCGGGACTTACAGTTTCAAGCTCTAAGGAGGTAGATGAAGTTCACTTATCTCTAGGACCAATTTGAGTATTGTCTAAAGAAATCTACCCGTCCCAAGAGAAAGATTACTGTCAAGCCTCACTCAACCTTCTTCATTGATGGAACTACACAATCCCATATGGGAGCAGGAACTCTCTCAATGGACTATCTACCTCCCTCTAATTTAATAGTTCCACCATCGCCCAATGATGTTGAGGATCATGTTTGTACACCTGTTCAACCTTCACACCCTCCCAACATCACTCCACTCAATTTTCATGCAAATTTCGTTGTGAGTCATTCGAGTTCTCATACATGTTCTTTTCTTGGACCTTCATCTTCACACTCATGTGTTCCTCCAGATGATGTTATCTTGTGTTCGTCCGTTCCAGACTCTTCTCTTATTGTGAATGAGAAACAACCCATTGATGGAGTTGGTGTTGCATAGCCAACATGTGTTGTCATTCATGGAGAGTATGAGTGGGAGCTTGAACATCAAAACTCGACAAAGGATGAATCCCTTCCATTTTAGCCCCCTTCGTTATTTCCTAGCCTCTTTGGTGAACCTACCATCCATGATTCTACATGTGTGTCTTCATCCATAGATGCACCCATTGTTGATCACTCGCAGGTCTCACTTGAGGTCAATCCATCATTCGACAATGGAGAGGATAAGTTACTCATTAAAAATCCACTTGATCCTTCATTTGTCTATTCCAAAGACATAGAGGATGAGTTCATTCACTTTTCATCCACCCCTCTATTCCATTCATCTGATCATGAGGATGCCAGAGAAGTCATTGATTTTTTTGATCATGGCAGTCGTGATCCATTTGCTTCCATTTTTTATCATGATCATGAATCTATCACAGTTGATCTTTCGAAGCCAACAATTTATGATGATCTACTTGATGATGAAGTTGAGACACCCAAGACTGTCGAGGCACTTTAGCCTGAGCTGATGGTTATGTTAGGCCCTCGCTCTCTTGGGGTTAGTCTCACTTCCAATCATGAAATAGTTCAATCACCCATGGCACCTCATCACTCATCTGTATGCATTGAAGATCCATCTCACGCATAGATCACACTTCCTCCACTCGAACTACATGATCTCGTTGCTCATGCATTGGAGGAATCTTACATTGTAAGCACTCATGTGTGATGCAAGTTATCTTTGTTTCTTTCATTTTCCTGCATGTCTCAGTCAAGAGTTTGCTTTTTCTTTAACGTTGCACATAGTGTCACACAACACCATGAAAAGTCCACAAACTGTCTGTCATGCAAATGCACTCACTTATGTCTCGTGGGCACTTTGAAACATGAAGTGTGGCTTTCTTCGTTGTTATATCTTTCTTGTATGCTGGTCCTCACAACTGGGTTACTCATGGACCAAGCCTTCAACCACATGGGTCTACCAATGTGCCAATCACTACATTAGAAGTATCACTTCACGTGATTAGGCCCATGCACCATTAGTATAGGAGTAGGATTAGTTTTTTCTTTGACTTGTTCTTTGTTTTATTGCTTGTTTGTTTACCTTCTTTGCTTTCACTTTTGATTTTTCTCTTTCTTTGCTTTGTTGTTATTTCATTTTCTTTCTTCATTCGTAGGTTAGTTCGCATGAAACCATGTGTGACTCATGGAATGTGTTGGGTAAAGTAGAAGAGGGATTGTACAACTATCAATTCTTGGTGATCTATCATCTTGCCTCCATATGATGTACTTGTTGCTCTCAGTCCATGATATGTTGAAGGAAAATATGTATTGTTCGTGGTGAACCTTGTTGAAAACACAACACTTGTGCGCTAACGAGTATCACCTACTCTAGTCAGTTTTTTTGGGTTAACCCTTGGTAGATTAGTGAAGTAGAGTAATGTGAGGGGAAAAACCTTAACAAGCATGTCAGAGATACAATAAACAACTTCTTTGCTGGAACAACCTCCTCTACTCTCAATAAGTCAAGATCCTTCTTTGGCCTTGGAAATGAATAAGTGTTATGCATAGTGAAACATGAAAAAAATGAAAAGTCAAAAAATTGAAAATGAAAAATGAATAAGGCAAAAGAAGAGAAAGGCTTCTTGCATAGGGAGGTGATGCAAGTAACTTCGCTGGGGTACTAACTAGGCTTGCTAGTAGCAGGTCCATGCTTGTGTTCCTATGTGACTCCATTAGGGTATTGTTTAGGCCTACTAGCAGTGGAGCAACACTAGAGATGAAACTTAAACTCTGATGGCTATACTACTTGTGCACTTATATACCCCTCAAGGCCAATTTAAATAATTGTGTTCTCTTGGCTTGGAATGTGTGTCAATCGACCAAGAGCCTAGTAGATATTATATCTTACAATCAAGTTAGTGTGAATCCGAGATGAGCTGAGAGATGGACAATACTTCCAAAGGTGTTAGACTTGTTTTTCACCAATGAGGTGCATTTAGAGAGCTAGAGTTCTACTAGTGTGTCGCCAAGTAGCGGCTACAACCATGATCCAAAACTTTTCCTTAGCCTATTTTGGAGCCTCGATACCAACCTTACACAACAGTTTGTGTTGCTTCATCAAGTACTCAAGCTTCATTGTTTTCCTTGCACAAAGACAGCCTGTTGATTGCAGTTGACCCATTCCCCTCATAGGCTGCTCACCGAGACTTCATCTAGCTGCAGGTTGGGCAACTTCCTAGGGAAATTTGCGCATTACTGGAGGGTAACTAGCCTTCCCTATAGGAATTATGCAATCCCCTCTAACAGAATATTGGGCTCCAAAATTGTGCAATCCTTCTAGCCAGTCCTCCCAGCAGGATTTGTGTAGATTTTCCTAGCAGCAGGCTATTTAGCCTAGGATTTGTAGAAATCTCGCCAGGAGTTAGCTGTTGGTCCCAGTAATTACACAATCCCCTTAAGAAGTTAGCCCAACTCATGGTGAGGAATGGGAGTTTTTCTCGAACAATTGAGCAGATGCATGCATGAACAATCTAATTGACTAGTTCCACCCGGGACCAAGGAAACTTGACTTGCATGCATGCATAAATTGATCTTCCTAGAATAGCAAGAGGAAACATGTCAAAGGCATCCCATGATTCAAGGAGATATTTTTGGCAACCAGGGGTTACATGCAAACTTATTTTAGAAGTTTCCCTCCAAGTGTCACCTTTTCCTAGATTTGTGGCATGCGCATCAGTAGACCAAAATTATTTATTCAATGCATTAGAGCTCATTCATTCACATCGATTTGGGAGCTTTGACATCTTGCAACACATCCAAGAATCTTCAACACATTCAGCTCAATTATTCATGGGTAAGTGGCCTCATCTTGCCTTTCTCAGCATTTCTGTCGCATTTTGTGTATTTGCTTGTGTGGGTGTTGTTTGCTTGATTTATTTGAATGTTTGCTTTTACTTGTATGTATTCTAGCTTTTCCTAGCTCTTTTTTAGTTTTGGTTGCTATCTAACCATTGTCACATACATGAAACTATTTTACATGGACATTCGCCCAAGTGGTGAATGACCTCACCCACATGCATGTTGATCTATTTGTTGAATCTTCCATTCTTGTTTTACATGAATTTTTTATCACTTCTGCTATCACTTGGTGTCACCATGCATTTCATTCACTAACTTTCTTTCAATTTCCACTCGGTGAGTCCGGCCAACCTTGGCCCAGGATCTGCCCCCACCAAGACTGCATTGCGTAATCATGGGAAGGAAGACTCACCTTCCTCTCCAAATTTGTGCATTCTTTCCTAGTGTTATACCTCTGAGATAATAATGGTCAGCTATTATGCCAGAGCATCCAAGATAAATGTTTTGGGGGCCTTGTTTTAATTTGGGAGACCAATGAATGAAACAAATATAGAAATGATGTGCCTAACCTCTTGAATAATATCAATATCTCAAGAGAGGGCTACTATAAATATTTACACTGTGAAATAGCTTTTATAATGATGAGTAAAAACAAAAAAGTAATATGATTGTCACAGTTTTCAAATAGAAAGCTAGATAATCATAATTATGAAAAACTTTAAACTAGATTTATAGGTTTGAGAAAATACATGTGAGCTTACAAAAGGTGCTGATGATTTATTAATTTTGAGGGAATTAATTAAACAAATAGTGAATTAATTCATTCTCTTTATAGATTTTATCTTCAGAAAGCTTATACGAATATATTGAAATACAATTACTCCTACCTATTTATCTCTGCAAGGCACAATTATATGAAGAAAAACGTGATGAATGACACTGAAAACACTTACAGGAAACACAAACTGTGCAAAGCAGAATTCAAAATCCCTTGCTTCGTATTGATGATTCACAAAGACAAATTATATCAGATGTCTAGAAATGCTTCTTCAAGGGTGAAAGCCCTTGATAACTTGTGAAGAGAGTTATTTATACAGTAGTAGGATGAAAAATATCCTAAATTTATTTTACAAAATAGATTATTTAAACAATCAAAAGTAAAATTGTTTAATGATCTGGCACTATTTTGGTGCTATGCTGTTTGATGACTATCATTGAAAAAGTTGACAAGTGGTTGAAGCTAGTTGATTGTTCCCTCAAAAGATAAATATTGTTTAATAATCCTTAATCAAGTAAATCTATTAATTCCTCCCAGTGTTTCTCATCTAGGATAGAAATCTTTGTTACGCTCGTACAAATTTCATCCATCTTGACGTATTTAGTAAAAGTGGGTTTTACCAAAAATATATGCTTGATTTCATCTAGGATGAAGAAAGGATCCCTCAGTGTTTTTACTATGATAGTTGGTGTTGTATATCCTTTGATATTGGAAAGTGAAGCTGCATGGGTGCCCACCTTTATTAACTTATTGACATAATCCTTGATTTCTTTGGCCATTTTATCCTCAGATATTGGTAGTTTCAACTATTTCTTTAATACTATATACTTTGTTTGGTTCCTCTATTTTTACAATCAATGTCTGTGTAGTTGTCTTCTTCTCTGTTCCTTGTGTAATGGTTTTCTTCTTGTTAATATAGGATTTTGAATAAATTTCCTTTCGAGTATTGGAGTAAACAGGTTTTGTGACTAGTATCATAAATGTTTGTCCAAGCTTTGGTCTTCGGTTGATTACCTGGAAAACACAACAATAAGTAATAAAACACAAGTTTGGTAGGAAAAGAAAACTAAAGGCTTTCTGGGATAGGGATGCCTGAGGAACGAGTTGTGGTGACGTTTTGAACATAAATGGAGCAGAAATTACATTACAAAGGCTTAGTGTGGCACTGAAGGGTTTAACGGGTTTTAACTTTGAAATGGGAAAAGGCATGAAAATGAAGGTTTTCAAGGTTTTAAGGTGTAATGGGTAACGTTTTGAATATGGCATGAAAATTCATGTTTGGATTGTTGGCAATTTATCGGGTTGGCAGGGAGGTGGCATTAAAGGGTCATCACACCGCTTATGAGGCAAAGGCGGTTTTGAGGAGGGATCACCTGATATAGTCCATAGCTTCACACATAGCCTTAGGGGGGTCGAGGAAAACCACTTTAATGGGTGGGTATCATTCAGCCATTGGGCGTGGCCGATATGGATTTGGAGCACAGGATTAGGTAGAAGTTGATGTAATGGCAGTTGGGCAAGGGAGGTGAGTAGGAGATAAATAATGGGCTTAGGGAGGGGCCCAGTGCTTTAAACCTTAGTGTTATGGGTTTATTTAAGGTTAATGATGGGTTTAATTGATCAGACGGGAGATATGAAGTGAACGCGATGTGGAGTGGCATTTGTGGATTTAGGTGATTTAATGAATGAAGTGATAGCATATCACAAATCTCACTTATTCTACCTAATGTTTCATTCATTTATGAATGATGTGATGCGATATGATCCTTTAGGAAATAACCATTTCAGAATTTCCAACATTCACATTTCTACCTACCCTCGTATTCCTAAAAGTGGTTTTTACCAAAAATATATGCTTGATTTCATCTAGGATGAAGAAAGAAGCCTTCAGTGTTTTTACTATGATAGTTGGTGTTGTTGATCCTTTGATATTGGACAGTGAAGCTGCATGGGTTCCCACCTCTGTTAATTTATTAACATAATCCTTGATTTCTTTGGCCATTTGGTCCTCAGATGCTGGTAGTTTCAACTATTTCTTTAATGTTGTATACTCTGTCTGGTTCCTCTATTTTGATAGTCAATGTCTGCGTAGTTGTCTTCTTATATGTTCCTTGTCTAATGGTCTTCTTCTCATTAATATGGGATTTTGAATCATTTTCCTTTCAAGTCTTGGAGTAAACAGGTTCTGCGACTAGTATCAGAACTGCTTATCCAAGCTCTGGTATTCAGTTGATTACCTGCAAAACACAAAAATAATTATGAAAACACAGGTTCGGTAGGAAAAACAACTAATGGCATTCTAACACAGGGATGCCTGAGGAAGGATTTGTGGTGACATTTTGAACATAAATGGACGTGAAATTATGTTACAGAGGCTCAGGGTGGCATTGAAGGGTTTAATGGGATTTAACTATTAAACGGGCGAAAGGCATGAAAATGAAGGTTTTCGAGGTTTTAAGGTGTTATGGGTAGCCTTTTGAATATGGTGTGAAAATTCATGTTAGGATAGTCGGAAATTTATCACTTTTGCAAGGAGGCTGTATTAAAGGGTCATCACATCGCTTATGAGGTGAAGGTGGTTTTGAGGAGGGATCACCTGATATAGTCCATAGCTTGACATGTAGCCTTAGGAGGGTTGAGGAAAACCACTTTATCAGGTGGATATCATTCGGCCATTGGGCGTGGCTGATATGGATGTGGAGCATTGGATTAGGCGGAAGTTGATCTAATAGTAGTCGGGTAACGGAAGTGAGCAGGAGATAAATCATGGGCTTAGGGAGGGGCCCAATGCTTTAAACCTTGATGGTATGGGTGTATTTAAGGTTAATGACGGGTTTAATCAATTAGGCGGGAGATATGAAGTGAACGTGATGTGGAGTGGCATTTGTGGGTCTGGGTGATTTAATGAATGAAGTGATAGCATATCAAAAATCGCACTTTCCTCTGCCCAATGGTTCATTCACTTATGAATGATGCAATGTGATATGATCCTTTAGGAAATCACCAGTTCACCAGTTCAGCATTTCAAACTTTCACATTTCTACCTACCCTTGTATTCCTAACATTTTTACTTATCCTTCCATAGTGAATTTGAACTAGCAACCCAATATTTTCTTTTTATGAACAATCTATCTCTATACCTTATTTCTTCCATTGGCTCATATTAAACTGTTGAGCTAATTTATTTTCTACCTGTGAGAATTAATTTAAAACAAATCCAATTATGATGCAACTATATAATTGGATAAAATAACCTAGTGTGGCATCTAACTTAATTTTAGAAAAAAGTAGTGCATTTAGATGTGCAACACTTTTAGAGTTGAGCTCTTTTTTCTTTTATGTCTAACCTAACATTTTATTTTGCCTTTATTTTTTAGGGCATCTACCCTAACATTTTGTTTTATATGGACATATTTATCAAAATATTTTCCTAACTTTTTTTTTATTCAATATTCTTTTTGTCCATATCCTATATTAACATTTTGTAAATACATTTTCATTTTCTTGTCTAACTTATTCTAACTTATCAAAACCAAAAAATGCTACAACATTGGCTCCAACTGTGGACTGTTTTCTCCTGTAGAATGCAGAGAACCTGTAGATCCATTTGCCTTCTCCTCGGGCTATGGAGTCCTTTGATGTAAAAAATCTCACTGACAGCTTAAGAGGTAAAATAAATTAGAGTTTTTACAATGAAACATATCCCAACTTCTTAGTACTAAATGAAATGTTTCAGAAACCTTCCATTTTCAGGATAACTGGAATATAGTCCATCAAGATTTTGTAGCACAAAAGTGTTGTTACTCTTTACTTCAATAATTGATAAAGGACAAAACCATAGTTTATTAAACTTACCATGCTTTCCCTTTTCCTCCCTCGTGGAGTGTCGTCTTAGAACTAGGTCACCTTCCCTGAAGTCCCTTTCTCTGGATTTTCTCCCAAACAGGCTTTTCATCTTATTCTGATATTTCTTCAATTTGTAGTGAACTTAATCTCTATTTTCATTTAGTTCAATAATATGATTTATCCTTCTTTAAAAATCATTAGGTTCATCTGTTGAGTCCTGTAAGAATTTTAAAACTAGGAAAGCCAAACTGGTGGGAAAAATTGGATCTTTCCCATAGACTAACTGAAAAGGAGAATTCCAAGTAGATGTTTTTGTAGTTATTATGTTTGCTCATACTGCATAAATTAAATGAGAGTCGCAACTCTTTTTATGATCTGCTAGGGTCTTTCTGATTACGTTTACCAGAATTTTATTTGACGATTTTGCTAGGCCATTACCTTGTGGGTAGTATGGAGTTGAATGATGTAACAGAATCTGATATTTCTGGAAAAACTCAATCATTTTAACACTAGAGAATGTTGTTGCATTATTTGTGACAATTTTAGTTGGGCAACCAAACCTAAATAAGATATTTTCTTCAATGATTTTAATTACTACTGAATCACTAGAATTTCTTACTGGAATTTCTTTTACCCATTTAGTAAAGTAGTTTGTTGCCGTAAGGATACAACTGTGCTAATTACTTGAAGTGGGATGGATTTCTCCAACAAGATCTAGTCCCTGTTGAAGGAAATGTGGTGTGATTATTGATGGTACTAGTGGAAGAGATGTTATTTTCTGCTTACCCACAAACATCTGACAAGGAGCACAAGCTCTGACCTTTGCCCCCACTTGTAAGAACAATGTTTGCCAATAAAATCCTCCCCTCAAAATTTTGTATGCTGTTGCTCTCCAAGCATAATGTCCTACACAAAATCCTGTATGAAATTGATCAATGATTCCTTTAGTTTCTGATTCTGGTAAACATAATAATAAAATATTCAAACGAACTTTCCAGTACAAATTTTCATTTGTGATGTAGTACTTGACTTCTTTCAATTTAAGCTTTTTACATTGGGCTTTGGAAAATGATGCTAGGCATTCAAAATAGAGCAGAAAATTTACAATGTCTTAATACCAATCTGACAATAGAAACTTGTCATCAATATGTAAAGGTCTAATATGATATGAAGGTAAAGGTTCTGTTGGATTCTTTTCTTCAGGATGAAGAGAAGGTTCTTGTGGATTCTCCCCTAGTAAAATTAGGAAAGGTTCTTGTGGTTCTTCCCTTTTGCAGGGACAAAAGTTTCTTGTGGATTCTTCCCTTATGCAAGGACAAAAGGTTCTTCTAGATTGTTCCCTTGTACTTCCAAAATAGAATTGATTCCAAGCACTTTGCAATTGGATTTTTCTATAAGCTTGGCTAATACATGGCCTTTTACTAGCTTTGTAGTTTTGATAGTTAGATCAAACTCAAGTATTTCAGTGATCCAACTACCTCTTTTCCCATCTGTGTTAGGTGGACTTAAAATGATTTTTACAACATCATTAGGAACATAAGTAATAATAGGTGAGTGTAGGGCATACATCCTAAAATATTCTAGGGCTTGAATGAGGGCGTAGGCTTACTTCTCAATTCTCTCATACTTAAGCTCAACATCTCTCATAACCTTATTGAAAAAGGCTATGGGATGGTCATGGGAATCTTCATTCTTTTGTAATAGAACAACAACAAGGGTTGTTTCTGAGGAAAAAGAAAATATACTAAATGGTTTAGTATAATCAAGACTAGCCAAGGTGGGAGCTTCAAAAATAGATTTCTTGATCTGATCAAATGCATGCCTAGAATAGATAGTCCATTTAACTTCATGATCCTTTTGAAGCATCTCAGTTATATCTTTTAAAATATCTGCATAATTCGAGACTAATCTCCTTAAAAAATTAATCTTACCCAGAAAATCTTGAATTTTTTTCTTGTTCCTAGTTAAGACCAATGTTTCAATGGAAGACACGCACTTGGCAACAATTACCACTCCTTCCTTTGAAATTATATGGCCCAATATTTTCCTTCTTTGATAGTAAACAAAGAATTTTTTAGGGTTCAATGATATCCAAAATTCCCACACCTGTCAAAAATCTTGATCAAGTGCTTTAGATGATTTTGATCAGATTTAGAAAAAAACAGTAATGTCATCAAGATAAATAACCACAAATTTGTTTACCTAACCCATGAAAGATACATCCATAACTCTCTGAACTATTGCTCCAGCATTTGATAAACCAAATGGCATTCTAGTGTACATAAATGTAACCCAAGGTGTAGTGAAGGCTATCTTTTCCCTATCTTCTTGATCAAAATTCAACTAATTATAACTTGAAAAACCATCAAGCATAGAAAGTCTTTGTGCTCCTGAAACCATTTGAAGTAACTGATATCCATTTTAGGCAAAGGATAATTATCCTTTAATGATTCTTTGTTCAAATTTGTAAAGTCTACACAAAGTCTGATTTCTCCATTCGTTTTCCTAACGGGAACTAAATTTGCAACCCAATTAGAATATCTAAGAGGGAGAATGATTTGGGCATCTAGAATTTTCTTAATTTCCTTTTCGACAGTTGGTAGAAGGGCAGGATTAATCCTCCTAATTTTTTATTGATAAGGTACTGCTTCTCACTTCAAAGGGATCTTATGTTGTATTAATGAAGTATCATATTTTTGTTTAGATCAGCATAGGTCCAAGCCAAAACATCCTTATAATTTTGAAGTAACTTAAGATATTGAGTTTTAACCTCAGGGTCTAGAGATGCACAGATTTTGATGCTTTTGACATCATCATTTCTTCCAATGTTAATTTCTTCTATGTCCACTTCTGAAGAAATGGACTTAGGATTTCGGAGGACATCATTTTGATCAAACAACCTTTCTAATAGTATCAAGCCTTTGGGATTAAAATTGTTAGACAATTGAATAATATCATAATCAACAATTTTTGAACTGAAATCTGAAGTATCATTCTCACTTGTATTTTCATTTATTTCAGATCTTTATTCATCAATTTGTAGAACAGAATATTGATCTACAACTTGCAGAAAAGATTTCAAGTGTTCATCATCTTCAAAAATCTGCCAGTGTTTCAGATTGTTTGGGATATATGGTCTATACTTGACTTGTATTTGGTATAGTAAATTAGTTTGATCAGGAATTTTAAATTAACTAACATAAATAGCTAAGCCATCTGCATGAATATTCTGATCTCTTGGAATATAAGTCAAATTAAAGGCATAAAAGAAGTTTTCAACTAAATCACTTACTTAATTTCGGTAAGACCTAAGTCTAGGGTGTTTATTGTGCTAAATATTTCTCACTTATTTGACAATAAGATATGAATCAGTAAAAACACTTAAGTTTTGAACCTTCAAGATTTTGGCTAATTCCAATCCCAAAAGGAAAGCTTCATATTCAGCCACATTATTTGTAACTTCGAATTCAAGCTTACATGATTGTGTAATGCTTTATTTTTCTAGTGATATTAAAACTACTCTAGCTCTTGATTGTAGGTTTTAACCCCATACAGAAATTACCTCCATATGAATTCTCGATCACAAAAAAATAAACAATGCCAGAGCATAACACATAAAACCACATATGCACAGAGATTTTCCCCTGGATCCCAAAACCGGGACTACCAGCTTGATTTTTCATTATATTCCTTTCAATG
>APFE030306845.1:186473-211094 GCA_000404065.3 Pinus taeda
GGTTAAAAATTAGGAAATAATGTGCATAAGCTTATACCTAACCAATGGGTTGAGATTGTTGACATGTGTAGGTTGAAAGGAGGCTTCTATAAGACCCTTATGTGGTACTCTAAGGCCAAATTCGAATTTGAGTGGAAAGAATCATGGGATCATGAGGATATGTGTCACATATCCTAATTGTATTGTAACTCTAAAAAGACATGTTTCTTATCAGTTCCTATTTTGATTAGGACTCTAGAGGTAGAGGGAGAAATTCATGGATTATCATTAATAAGATGGCTCTCATCTTTTTGTATAAATAGGAGATCTCTCTCCTTCATTAGTTAGTCTCTTTTTGAAGTCTTTTTAGTCTTTTTAGTCCCTAGTTCTTAAGATTGTAGTTCTTCCTTGATGGCTTTTGAAAGCTTTGGAGAACTTTGTTGTACTTTGTACTTTTGAAGAATTTGAATAAGCTTTGATGTTCTCAACATGGAAGGAGATGTGAAGTAGATGTCATGGAGCACATTAGAATGTAAGGTAGAGTAGATTTCATTTTGTAAATATTGCTTTGATTTGATTTGATTACTTTCAAGTTTGATAGATTAGATTTTTCATTCATGCAATTTTAATTCATGCAAGTGTGTTCAATTTTGCTTTGATTTCATAGGTGGCAGAGGGCCCCTTCCTTGTATAGTTGTCATTTAATTTTGTTATGCTTATGTATATTAGCTGTATATAAATTGCTTTCAAGTTGATTGTAGATTAGTGATGCACATAAACTTTTGATGACTAATGACATGATAGAATCATATTGTCTTTTTGCTGAAGCAACAAGGATACTGGGTCTCATAGTCACTAGCTCATTGTTTGGTTATTGCATTTTACCTTGATTGAACTAATGACATGCTAGAATCATCTTGTCCTTTTGCTGAAGCAGCAAGGATACTGGGTCTCATAGTCATTAGAAAACCAACAAGAACAAAAACCCAAAAACAACATAAACTATAAAACAACGAAGTAAGAGAAAGGTTAACTAAGCACATATAGTGCACCACACTTCATCAGTTTACGATACCAGGATTGATAATTTATGTAGAGCAATTTAAGATGTTAAATTGACTAGATACAAAGCACGAGAATAATTAAGAAAACACAGATTTGGTAGGAAAAACAACTGAATGATTTTCTGGCACAGGGATGCGTGAGGAAGGAGTTGTGGTGGTGTTTTGAACATAAATGGTGGTGAAATTATGTTACATAGGTTCAAGGTGGCGCTGAAGGGCTTAATGGGTTTTAACTGTGAAATGGGTGAAAGGCACGAAAACAAAGGTTTTTGGGGTTTTAAGGTGTAATGGGTAACTTTTTGAATATGGTGTGAAAATTCATGTTTGGATAATTGGCGATTTATCAGGCTAGTGGGGAGGCAGTATTAAAGGGTCGTCACATCGCTTATGAGGCAAAGGCGGTTTTTATCAGGGGTCACCTGATATAGTTCATAGCTTGACGCGTAGCCTCAGAGGCGTTGGGGAAAACCACTTTATCGGGTGGGTATTGTTTAGCCATCGGACACAATCGATATGGATGTGGAGCATTGGATTAGGCAAAAGTTGATCTAATAGTGGTCTGGTGAGGGAACTAAATAGGAGATAAAGCATGGGCTTAGGGAGGGGCCCAACACTTTAAAACTTGGTTGTATGGGTTTATTTAAGGTTAATGATGAGTTTCATCGACCGGACAGGAGATATGAAGTGAACGTGATGTGGAGCGACAGTTGTGGGTCTGGGTGATTTAATGGATGAAGTGATAGCATATTGCAAATCACACTTTGTTCCATGTAGTGGTTCATTCACTTATGAATGATGTGATGCAATATGATCCTTCAGGAAATAACTATTTCAACATTTCAAACTTTCACATTTCTACATACCCTTCTATTCCTAACATTTTTACTTATCCCTCCAGAGTGCATTTCAACTAGAAACCCGATATTTTCTTTTTATGAACAATCTATCTCTATACCTTATTTCTTCCATTGGCTCAGATTAAACTATTGGGGCAATTTATTTTCTACCTATGAGAATTAATTTAAAACAAATCCAATTATGATGCAACTGTATAATTGGATAAAATAATCTAGTGTGGCATCTTAACAAACTGCACACAACTATTATTTTTCAAAATAAATTTAGAACAAAGTAGTGGCACTTAGATTTGCAACACTTTCAAAGTTGATTTCCTTTTCTTTTCTATTTACCCCAACATTTTATTTTGCCTTTATTTTTTAGGGTATATATCCTAACATTTTTCTTGATATGGACATATTTATGAAAATATTTTCCTAACATTTTTTTATTTGATATTCTTTTTGTCCATACCCTATCTTAACATTTTGTAAATACATTTTCATATTTTTTTTCTAATTTATTCTAACTTATCAAAACCAAAAAATACTACAACACCCAGCACTAGCCTCCTAGAATGAATTGCACATTTTTGGAGGTCAGTGGCTACTTGGGCCTAAAATTTTCGCAAATTTTCCCCTAAGCTAGTAGTGTTCCCCAACTAGAATTGGGCATTGTGCAATCCCAACAACTAGTTTCCCAACTGGATTACGCATTTCGTGGATCTAGCAGTCAATGCAACCTCCAAGACAACTCAAACTACCTTTTGCATAGTTCTAGCAGCCAGTCACTCAGCCTCCCAGTGAAATTTGCAAAATCTTGGTCATCGGTTTCCCAGGTATGTACTGTGTCCTTCCCCATATTTGCTCTGTTTTCACTGACATATTTCTTGCCATGCATGCTGCTTGTTTCTAGATATTTTAGGTGTTCATCTATCTCAATGGCTTCCAAGAGAACAGGATCCCAGGACATTAATGGTATTGCAGTTGGGGCAACAGTTGAGAAGGTTTCCTCTAATATGTGGATCTACGAAGACATGAAGTTGTATCTAGATAATAACATCAAACTGAAGTGTGAAGTGGTGAATGAGAAATTCGCATGTACATGTGGGGAAGACCTTGAAGACCGTCAGGTGTACATGAACGTCTATAAGTCTGGCCTGTACCAGATTGCATGGATATACCCCACGTTCCCATGTACAGATATGATTCACTGGATCATCTCTCACACTAACCCCGAGATGATGACCTTGAGCAGTTTTAGCGGAACGAAGCTTGCAACCTTCATGGCACGAGACTATGATGAGATGTACCAGATGACCAAGGCCATGACTATCATGAATCCTCCATTTAACTTACCCAACAGTAGAGGTCACTCCAATGACATTTTTAAGGAATGGTAAAAGGAGCCATCTCACTTCGGGATGACACCCAATCAGGTCTATAACACAAAGATATTGAAGAAGGCATAGTAATACTTGGTCATATTCACATGTCCACTGAGTGGCCAAGAAAACACTGAGACCTTTCCTTGGAGTTGGGTGGTTGTACTAGATTAACTAGATAGAGAAGGAAGACAATGCAACTCTTCTGGCATATTGCTCACCATTTGAAGGAGCAAGTCACAAAGGCTTGACAGTTGCCCAAAGGCATGCACACAGAAATTTACATGTCTGCCTACATTCTAGATGCAGCCTGTGTTCGACATGAATTCTCGGGCATGGAATAGGCATGGTCACCGATGGAGACTATTATGAACACGTATTTCAAGTTATGGTCCGAGTGTAGCTTCAAAGGAGTGATCATATGATTGTCGAACCACTTTGTCACCCCAATGTACAAGTTGATATTTGAACAAGATCTGCCCTACATGTTAGAGGAAGCTATGAAGGCATTATTAGGCATTGCAAATTGGTATGCCTCAGCGACCGACAAGTTCATCTAAGTGTTCAACGTGGAGAAGCCTCCACATGTTCTACCAATTTTTTCTTTGAACGTGCTTGTCATGCAGGAAGTAGCATATCATATATGAGCGAGATTGATAGCTAGGCTATAACAGAATAAGAAGGCACGTTGGCTTGCTCTTCCATTGTGGGTTGGGTTATATGAGATCTGGAGCATCAAGCAAGCGGATGTCGAAGCTGAATAGATGAAGAAGTACCTATTCGACCTTCAAAGCTTCAACCCATATCACCCACATTACATTGTGAAGGATCACTACTTGAGATTTCAATTCAACTGGACCCATGGGGCATTTCATTGGGATGAGGAAGACTCATGGAGGTACTGCTACAATTTTTCTAGACCCAATGAATAGTTTGGCTTTGTGATTGAGCGGTTAGAAAAATAGCATTAAGCAGCATCACAAAGACAACCAGTAGTAGTAGCAGTAGCGACAAAAATAGAGATAGCAGAGCCGAGTATACCTATGCGCAACAAATGGAAGAGGAAGATTATTGACTGCATGGAGGAGGAAATAAGCTACAAGTTTCGAGCATATCCACTTGTAGAACAAGTAGCTAAGCCTACTTAGGTAAAGGGGCAACAACACGACAAGTGTATCGCAGGAAAGCAAATGAAGAAGAATAGAATGGAAGAAGCAGAGAAGGAGTTTCATGAGCTGAGAGAGAAACTCTAGAAAGAACAAGAGTTGCACCAATAGGAGAGTGAAGCATAGAAGCAACAGACATCGTAGGGGGTGCATCATGTGTAAATAGATGAAGCGGTGCCCATACAAGTAGTTGATTCTTTTGAGTAGTTGGCATCAGGCAAATAGGGTGAGACCTTGCAGGGGCAAGACTTCACTCATGAGATAGAACAGACTCTTGAACAAATGGATGTAGACATGGAATAGGAGGAGTTGGAACAGGATACTGATCTCATGCCTCACCATAGAGAGGTCAACTCACCCACTTCAATGCATCTAGATGATGAGGAAGTCTCGAATGACCAAGGAGGCACTAAGGTCCTTAGTGGTCAGCTGGAAGCAGAGATGCACAACAACTCCTTTGATGAATCTGAAAAAGTTGGTATGGTCATGCATGATTTTGTTATATTCATTTGGTTATGATTATACATTTACATGAAAATGTGGATTGATCTTACATATGTCATAAGGGTTCCATGAACATCAATGAGGTAGGGATTTGATTTTGGTATATATTTGGTTCATTTGACATAGTACACTTATAGGAAAAATAGAATTAAGGATGATGAGGAAAATGGTAGACTATAGTTCTCATGAATCTGTCTACAAGTTATTAGGGAAACAATGAGATGAATATTATCCTAGTATAGAAGATACATTGAGAAGTTTGAGGGAAAAGATCAAAAGTTTTGAAGCAGACAATGACAAGTTGGTTGAAGCTTGGGAAAGGCTTGCAAGTGCTCAGGAGAAGCAAGTAGAATTCAGTGAAATGATTCTTCAAATCTGGTGAGAGTTACAGAGATAGAGATAGTGGAGGACCATATAAGAGCAAGAAGAGAAAACTAATGGAGCCTATGGTAGAAGGTGTCAGTCCCGATACAGGTTGGATAGATGGGATATCGTTAAAGGTTGCAGATAATTGGATACGTATGACATGATTACTTGTATGTCTGGGCATCATTCTAGTTCCTCATCCAGGAGACATCATCATAATCATCACTTTAATGATCTTTATAAGAGAAGTTAGTACTTTCCTGAAGAGTTCAGGAAAGTCATGCCACCTACATTTGATGGAGAAATTAAGAAGTCAGAAGCTGTATAGGCATGGTTAATTAGGATGAATAAATTTTTCACATTTCATAACTATTAAGAGAACATGAAAGCCAAAATGGTTACTTTCAGTTTCAAAGGGAAAGAAAATATCTCATCGGAAGATGTGGAGAATGTCAAAGGAATTCGAGAAGAAGAGTTGACTTGGAATGAGTTCGAGAGACTCTTCAATAAATTTACCTATCTGATAGGTACTATGATGATAGAGCTAAGGAGTTTGATGAGCTACAACTGGGTTTTATCCCAAATGATGAATATACTAGAATGTTGTTGGAGCTATTGAGATATGTGCCTTATATCAAGTATGAGAAGGTTAACATTCAAATATTCATTAGTCGATCATCAGCAACATATACAAACCATTTTCAGTTTGATGAGCCTAGATCATTAGAAGAGGCCATTCGAAACTTGAAGCATTGTTATGAGTAGGAAAATTGTAAAGCTAAGCCTAAGTGTTACTTGAAAGTTAAATGGAAATGGTCACCAAAGTGGGGAAGACCCCAGGATGTAGGTGAGAAAGAAAATGTGGTTCCTTATAAGAAGTTCAATGCGATTGAGCAGGGACATGGGTCGTACTCTAGAGAGTATAAAAACAAAGGCGATCATAGAGGACCATTGCAGTGTTGGATATGTTGAAAAGATTATCACAAGAAGGATTTTCAATTATACTAGGGTGGTAGGCCTCATATCTACAATACTCAGGAGGTGCAGATGGTTGGAGATGTAGGACATAGTATCCCTCAAATTTATGCAGCCATGGAAAACAAGAAGGCAAATCACCACCCACACATTGTTGAGATGGAAGGTAATCATTGTGGTCAAGTTTTTTCTATTTTTATTAACCCTGGATATAATTATAGTTATGTTAATCTTGACTTGGTGGATAAGTGTGGCTTTAGAAAATAAGTGCATGGAAAGTATTGATTGGTGTTGTTGGATACAGGTACTAAGAAGAGAGTTCATCACCAGGTAATATCTTGTGCATTTGAGTTTAATGGTATGGGTACAAAAACACATCAGAATGTGCTTCCACTTGGATCATATAGTATGCTTTTGGGTATGGGTTGGATGTACCTTCACAGGAAAAAAATAGATTCTTATTACAAGGCCATTGAGTTCTTGGATGAAAATGGGGAAAGGAAAATATTGCAGGGAAAGAGTAAGACACAACCATTGAAGATGGTGACAAGTATGCAGGGTAAGTGCAATCGTAGGAAAGGGTTTATGGTGTTCAAAATTCATATTTCTAGTGATAAGTTTAAATATGCTGAGGATGCAAAAATATTCAAGAGGTACCCTGTGTTGCATTAGTTTCATGATGTGTTTCCAACAGAGATTCGAAAGTTTCCTCCTATTGATGGTGTTGGACCCACCAACATTCAGTGGATCTCCCCGATATGAAGTACCAACTAGACCTAAAATTGTTTGGAGTAGGATTCCCATCAATGGGTGGTAGTGTGGCATCTTGACCATGATAGCGCGCAAATGTAGGTAAGATAACTTTAGGTTAGAGAAAGTGTGTGACCCTGCGAAGAGCCAAGTGCAATGCATAAAGGTTAAAACACACAGAGGGGAAAAGAAAGTGCACCCCTTAGAAGCCTGTAATAGTATGCAACTTGAAAGGAACACATGAGCAGAATGACTTCAAAAGCTAAAATGTGAATAGTCTACAAATTGAAGTGTTGGGTTAATCCAACAACACACATTCAAAAATATTTGTACAATTGCGTACAAATTAGTTCATAAGAAAATGCATAAGTTAAACAACATACATTGTTAAATAAACCATAATAGTCCAAATACAATAACAACATATGCATCAAAGCATGTTGGCTCTGACATTATTATTATAAGTGAAAGTTCCATACATATACCATTGATGACCACCAGCCCCAATAGTGGAACATTACAATCAAGAACACCTAATCCTCCAAATAAGTATACTTCTCTATGTTGTGGAGAAGCCAAGACTTGTCACAATACTCCCCAGCCTTTTCTAAGCCTAAACCTAGCTGAAAGATTAGGTCCCCAAAAGCCTGTTCTATGAGTTATGAGGTTCTATTTATAACAAAGGGTGGGGTGACCCTTGACATTCCCCTTTCTAACTCTTTGACTACCATCATGACTCTTCAAATTCTTTAGAAATAATCCATTGCATAACATGATGACTTTTCACATTCCACTAATGACACTTGGAATTTCACTTACAACACATTTACAAATAATATTACATTTTACACATGTACCCATGGAAGAAAAAATAGGCTAGAGACAACCTAACAAGACAAAACACTATGACTCCAAAGTTTGGGGGAATTCCAACTTGAAAACTTCCACTTGGTGCTTCTTGGGGAGATATTGATGCCAATCTTGGTATTATGTGATGATATCCCCAAAATTTCTTGATGTTGTCTTTCTGATAGCATACTCTTACCTCCATGGCATATAGGTATATGGTCTTGGAACCGATGTCCAACTCGTTATGAATAATGTGCATCATGGTGTTGACCATGAAAGGACCACCAATGTACTTCATCATGTTGCTTTCGCTTAGCTCCAAGTCTTCCCTGGTGAGCTATGACCTTAACTGCTCCATGTAGTCATTGATATATAACTAGACTTGGATCTTGGGTCTAGCCTCGATGAGCGAACCGATTGACAGGATCTTGTGCATTCTCACCATGACATCCAAACAATTGTACAACCGTGCATTTGAAGCTTCTATACTACTCACAAATGGGGTAATTTGCTCATAATTCTAAATCAACATCCAAATGTTTTCTTTCTCCAGCTCTCTTTGCAGCTTCATCTTCTTTTCCAAGTGATGTGGGGCCCCTTTCTACCACATTTTCCACTCTTGCACATGGGGATGGAAGCACATATGTTCTTGAGAATTTGAACAAAATCTTAGCTCCACTACTATAAGCAATGCACATGCACAATTTCTTTATCCATGGTGACAAATCGGTCAAACATCTTCCTCATGGTACTCTGAAGTGTTGATAGTTCATCAAATATAATTTTCCTCATCTCTCCCACTACAGAAACTACACTCTGCTCTCGAAGTTGTTTTTCCCCTTGCCTAGTAGCCTACATTTTCTTTGCCATTTGTTCATTATTGGCCAACAAGAAATTAACATTTAAGCTTGTTGCACCTACATAGGCCATGATGGCATCAACAAGGCAAGATGGATTCTTCCTAATGTCTGGCACTATCACCCTTTCCTTGATTAATGCAGTTGATGGGTGATCATCTGGGAAGTTATTCTTCCATGCATATACAATCCTATTCTACAACTCATCGAAGGATAGATTGTACACATCCATGATTGGATCATCATCAAGGAGAACAATTTCTCCTTGGTTGTATGTGACTGGTTCTGACACTAGAGGTGTAGAGATTGATAGATGACCTCTAGTGCTCTCAGTATGAGGTTAATATCTTCATTCTCTAGCTCTTGCTCCAACTCCATGTCTGTCAATTCAATTAGTTGCTCAATCTGCTAAGAAAGCTCTTGAACCTGCCTCTATTCACTGTCTTTTACAGCTACTAGCTATTCTAAATGATCTTCCTGTATGTGCATTTTTTCTCCCTCATTGTGACTTTCTGATGTTATTCTTCCTCCTTCTACTTATCTTCTCTTTCTCTCCTCCTTAGCTCTTTTTCTTATTTCAAATTCTTATCCATGTCTTGCAACTGTAGCCTTTTTCTCTAGCCTTTGCTTTTCTCTTTTCCTTCGCTCTACTATCTTTATCAATTGCTCCCTTTTTTCCTCCAATGCAAAAGTTTCTTTCTCAATGATAGGATTTTCCTTCATCTTGCTACTTTTCACTACCTCTGGGTTCTCACCAATCTTCGTGTTTCCCTTATCTTACACTAGATTCTTGCCTATTGGTTTTGTTGTTGTTGCCTCCTTGTTGTTGTTGTTTGTAGATAATCTTTCCAAGTTGTTGCTATACTAACTCATTCATTGAGTATGTAGCCATTATAATATTACCTTCAAGGGTCCTCCTCTCCCTAATGAAATGTCCCGTGGATCCATGGAAAGTACACTGTCGCATAGTGGTCCTTGCAAATATCGTGAAAATCATATGGATTAAAGTATTTTGTGCTGAACTCAAATCCCATTATCTCAATAGCTTTGACATATTCATCTGTTAAGTTCTTAATATCATACAATCTAATCCGCAAAGGAAGAGTGGACCATAGTGCTTTCTTCTTCCTATCCAGTCCAACTAACAACCCTATGGAGAGGTGATAAGATACCTCTTACATGACAAAATTCTCAGTAGCATACCTTGGTAGAACATGCAGAGGCTTCTCTCTGCCATACACATTGATGAAGGTGACACCTGGTGAGGCATACCAATCAGACATGTTTAGTATCACCTCCATTGTTTCTTTGGACATAAAATGGTTGAGTATTATCTCAAAGATAAGCTTGTACAACAGGATGATAAAATGGTTAGTTTTCTTTCCCATGACTCCTCGATAGCTGCAATCAGAACGAAACTTGAAATAAACACTGCCGAAAATGTCCTTTGGTTTCCATGTCCAACTCATGCTAAGGAACTATTGTTGGGCATAGAATGCATCAAGTAAGTATGCGAACATGTTGAATCTCGCTTCCTCATTCTTAGGTGAATTCCTAGCATTAGTCTGATGGATTTTCAACTATTCAACCAACAAGTCTAACTAATTGAATGGCTTTCCATCATTCACCAAGTGGTCTAACACAACTACGCAACCTTCAGGAAAGGTTTATGTGTTCCCTTGACCATATATTCTACATGCAAAGATGTCTAAGGATTGATAATCCTTCTTGAGAAACTTTGTATTGTAAACATGATTGGATTTTTGTCTAAACTTTGACGGCCCTTTCACCCAATGCTTAACAATGCCCCTAATGTTCACAAAGTTTTGGGTGGCATAGAAAAATAAATCCACTCTCTTCACTGGCTAAGGTAAATGATAGATCTGCTGAAAGTTATCCTCCCTAAAGGCTGCAAGATCTATCCCATTGTCATTGTTCAATGTTATAGTCCTTTCATCTGTGTGTGAGACAATCCAACTGATAATGTATGCACATGGGAAAACGGGGTACCTACATGTAACCTTGTAAAATCCTAACTGGTGGATGTTAACATAAACATGTTGGTCCTCGAAGTCTTTCTTGAAGTCCTCTGCAAAATTATCCTTCATTTGTTGCCATGTTAATGTTGTACCATTCTCAATGAACAACTGAGTGCCTACATAGAGGGGTACATTAATTGATATACACTCAATTTCTCCCCAATACTTCTATCGATGGATTCTTTTGATGCACATCTCCTGGATAACATGTTAACTATGACTCATAGAGATATTCTCAATAATTGTTGTATCTGGGGACAGAGAGGACCCTCATGGGAGGAAACTGTTAGCCTAAAAGCTAAAGAAAATTCAAGACAACACCAAGCAACAAACTGGGCCCATAATGGGATGGACTACATAATTCTGGTTGACAAAGGTCATAAGATTGCTGCTAGAACTATGGATTTCGAAGTCCCAGTAATCAATGGGGAGGCTTGTTGACTGGAACTGCACAATCCGTAGCTCAATTTTGGGTGAATGCTAAGAGAGATTGCACATTTTGCATTCTCAGTGGCCAAGATGGGAGGTTGGATCTTGGAACTTCTTAGTTCGTAGTTGGAGTTAGGCCAGGACATGCTTTGCAAAATTCCAAAATCCAAGGTAGAGGCCTTGAGATCTTAGAATGTGTAGTGCATGCAATGAAAAGTGAGATTTGGGCAAGGGGAGCTCGGATCTATCCAAGGGGAGTGTGAAATCGAGAATATCTAAAGGATGTTTTGATTCTGAGTGCAGATATGACTAAGTGAATATGCATGCAAGTGAAACAAGTGCAAGAATAAATCAAATTGAAGGAAAACAAAGCATATCAAGGGAGTATCCATAACAATGATCACTCGTTCAAAAACAGGGTAACACATATGACACTTCGGAAAGGTAATGAAAAAATTGAAACGAAACTTATACAAGCCAAAATTAGTTTAAAAGACAAAAATCATTCAAAGAAACAAGTGAAACAACACTCTCACATGCTAAACAACAAAAAGCAATAGGAAAAACAACAAAAGTCTAGAAAATGAAGACTCACTGAAAAATGTGACGACGATCACACCGAATTTTTCTTGAGCTCCTTGAGAATGCCAAAGCTCCAAGATGAAATGTGAAAATGAGCTCTAGCATCATCGATTAAATAGTTTTGTTCAATTTAGGGTTTATGAAGTGCACACCACAAATCAAGTTAAAAGTGACACTTGGTGACAGTTTCCAAAATAACTCAAGTGCCTCCTTTAGGTTGCTAAAAATAGATCCCTATTTTTAGGGATGCTTTTTGATTTTTTTTTTTGGGAAAAAATGGCATGCCTTTCCGAGAAATATTGCACAGTTCTGGGAAGAACTAAGAAACTCTTTGGCTCATGCATTGTGCAACTTCTAATCACAGTTGGTTCTGCACAAGTTTTGGGCAGAGTGGATCTAGGATGCCTCTCATGTTCTGTGCAATTTCCCATCTCAAGGTTGGCTACCAGTCATTTCTGCACATTTCCTAGGCTTAAGTCCCACTATTAGTCTATACAACACAATTCTCAAGACGAAGGCTATCTTCCCTCAAGGCTTGCGCAATTCTCTAAGGCAAGCTCGAAATTATCGAAATACCAAGTCAAGAGATCATATTATGGGTTAGAAAAGAGCTAGGTAAGAAAACACAACACAAAATGAAAAGAATAAAGTTCAGCTAAAGTAAAAGTACCTGGATCAGTGCAAGATGAACTACTATGGTTTATAAAGGAGGCTTTGGAATGAAGAATGGGAAAAATTTTGGAGGGTGGTTGTAGTTGCTACAACATTGGCGAAACACTAGTAAAACTCCAAGTCTTTGTATGGACCTTCTCTCGTCAAAAGCAAGTCTAAATCTTTGAGGAGTATTTTTCATTCCTTCGATCATCGTATATTCTTCACTAAGCTTGAGTTAAATATGTATTCCCTACCATTCTCTTTATTGTTAGACCACATAGCAAGCCAAGTCAAACAGAGTTGTTTCGATTCAGGATGAGGGGTATATAGATGCACAAGTAAAATAGACTATTAGTGTTTTAGTTTCTTCTCTTTTGTTTCTCTGCTACAATCAAGCCTAGATAGTACATGACAGAGTTACTTTATTCAATTCTCTCCAGAGGAATCCTTTTTCTTGTTTTTCCCTCTATTATATTTTTTCATTTTTCATTTTTAAAAGAATTGTGCATATGCATTTATTTATTTCATGAGGTGAAAGAGGGTTCTTGACTTATTGAAAGTAGAAGAGGTTGTCCCTTCAAAGAAGGATATTTATATATACCTTTGACATACTTTTTAAGTTTTCCTCCCTCTCATACTCTACTTGACTGAGTTGACAAGGGTTAACCGAATATAAAGAACCGATTAGATTAGGAAGTACTAGTTAAGAGTGCAAGAATCGTGATTCCACCTTGAAACCCTTCGAAAGGAAAGTATTTTCCATCACGGTATCATTGACTAGAATAAATTCAAGATTCACATAAAGAGAGGGAATAGATAGATAACTATTTGTTGATAGTTGTACAATTTCCTCTTGGATTTCACCCTGCTTGTCTAAGAAGTCGAACATGGTTTCATGGAGAAACTAACGTACGGGTGCAGCAACAAACAAGTAAAGGAAAGAAGAAAGAGAATGAAAAACAAGGTAAGAAAACGAACAAACAATACAATAAAAGAAAACCCTACTCCTACTCCTAAGCTAAGCAGAGCATGGGCCAACTCACATGAACTGATATTTCCATTGCAGCCACTGGGAAATTGGTTGGTCCATGTAGGTGAAAGCATGATTGCTAATAAATATATAAAATAAAACCAATAGAAAAGAAATATAAAACAATTTAAACCAATATGTTTGAAGCTTGAATGCATACACAAAAAAGTAAATCTTGAAAGCTCATGAAAGTCACTTTGCAGATGTATGATTACGTCGTGTCACATTGTGTGTGGAAGACAACCATGTACACATCTTTGAACTTGACAAATGAGAAAACGTAAAGAAGGAAGAAAACATGTGTTTCACAAAAGTGATTTCTATGTGTGACTCTTCCAATGCATGAGAAATAGGATCATGTGGTTCCAGTGCAGGATGAAAAAATTATGAAATATATTGACTTTCACTTTAAACAATAGAGTGATGAGGAGCCTAGAAAGATTCAATATATTTCTAATTAGAAGTGGAACTAACCTCAAGGCTACAAGAAACTAAGACAACCATCAAATCAGGATGAACTACCTCGACAACTTTAGGGGTTTCGACTTCATCAGAAGATGGATAATCAAAGACCAGTGCCTTAGAAAGATCAATAGTAGATAAAGCAGAATCATGATTGGATGAATGCATGAAAATATCATGAAAGCCACAATCATAAAATTCATGATGATGGATAGTAACATCCTCATGATCTGACGAATTAGAAAGAGGGGATGATGGAAAACAAGAAATTTCACCCTCTACGTTTCTGGAAATGTAAGATGAGAGATCAAGTGGATCGATCACCAAAGATAGATTTATCTTCTCCATGATCAAATGAAAAACTGGCATCACAAGTGTTTTGAGAATGATCAGAAATAGAAACATCTTGAAATGAATTTTCACAAGATGGAACAGAAACAACAGATTCATGGAAGATGTCAAGATAAAGCAGAAGAGATGCAGTCAAAAATAGGTCATCCTTTGCTATAGATTCTTGTTCATACTCCTACACATACTCATCAAAAATAATAGTGCAAGCTAGTTTTTCAACACCAAATTCATCTAGAACTTGATCCTCATGAACATCACAAGTGAGATCTGAGACAGACGAAGACAACACACCAAAATCTAGATGATCATTGGACCGATGGATGGAGACTAAGGACATACCACCACATGAAAACCATCGAGATTACAGTCCAAATATACATAGAAATCCTAAGCAGGTGGGGTGGAAGGAGATGGTAATAGATCAATGGCTAGATTCAAAACTTCTCCCATCTCGACCTACGGAGCTAGAGTTGTTTGATGAGATGGGGATGGAGGGTCATTTGGGACAATAACTTGGTCTATCTCATATTTAAAAGATCGAACTTTGAGGTATGTTGGGAGAGGCTCAAAAGAGTCCAAGTCATGTGGATTTTCATAAATGTGAACAAGATATTGAAATATTTGGTCCATAAATTCCCAGTCAACTTCTTCTTCAGAAAATTCATGATTGTAGTGAAGAAAGTGATCGTGAAAATCTTGAAGAAATTTGATAAATGATTTTCACAATTTTAAAATATTTTTATTTAGTGCTTGTTGGATAGGGGTCCCGTAGGTCTATGTTTTTTCCAAGTCATGGAAAGGCTCTGCATTTTGAGGAGTGAAAGGCTCTGCATTTTGAGGAGTGAAGTGTGATTATCGTAGGGTTATAAGAGTCTATTGTAGTGGTTATAACCACCCTCCAAAAATTTTCCTTATCCTCATTTTGGAGCCTCCCTACCAACCATCCTTTGGAGCGTGTATTGCACTGCCTAGGTACTTATTCTTTTAGTTGAGTTTTCTTTGGCTTATCAGCTTCTATTTCGTAACTTGTTTGACTTTCACCTACAAGTTGACCTCCCATTACTTTGTCTCAACCCGGTTATTTTGATGACTTGGAAAACTATGCAACACTGGAGGGAAACCAACATTGCTCTCTGAGATTGTGCAGTGCATCCTAGCAGCCAGCACTACTATCTAGAATTGTGAAGAGCAGGTAGGTTACCTTCCCTAATAAAATTGCGTAGAGCAGCTCATCCCCAGGATTGCTCTCAAAAGTTTTGTAGTTTTGACTGGAAGGCTTGGCTTCAGACCAGAAATTGCATAGAGATTGAGGGGTAGGTGGAGCCACTCAGCCCAAAAACTATGTAGAAGTCATTCCATGGCTTGCTAACCATTGCATGTGCTCACAAGTGTTGCAACAGGGTCCCTTGGGGTCAATTTTGGGAAAATAGATTTTGTTATTGTAAATTCTCTACATTTTGAGGAGCGGAGCGTGAAGGTTGTTAGGAGTCAAAGAGGCTTTAGAAGAGTCAAAGTCCCTTAAGTGTCCAGTTATTTTATAACCCGCCTATGGGTCGAGGACCACAATATTATAAAATAATATGATATAAAAAGGAGTCATAGGTAGTCATAGCAGATCAATCATAGATGAAAGAATGAATCTGTAGGAAAGGGATCTAAGTCATAAGAGTTTGTTTTTTGTACTTAGGTGAAGGGTGAGGCTCTTGCAGATGTGTGTGCGAAGAACTTGGTAAGTCCACAACTAGGTGCATGGGCCCCTAACATAATATCTAAGCATAAAAAAGGCTATTTTGGAGCATAACTTGTCTATCTGTGCATTAATCGTTATTTCTAAAATTACTATGAATTCGCTTTTTTATTGTATTTATATTAAGGAACAATTAATGAATGCACAAAATGGGTGGATCTATTAGTTTACTTGATGTTATAAATGTTTAAAGCAATCGACACAAAGTAGAAATTTGTTATCTATAAGTTACTGTGATTTCCACGTTTTAAGGATTAGGGTTTATGAAGGTCTAAATAAGGCCCTAAAAGTAACAAGAACACATCACATAGACCTATGTTGTATAAGCCTAGTTCTATGATATCCTAATACTACCTTAGGTGAGACTAGAGCCTAGGCTATGTGGGTTCTTGTCGAAAAGGCTGATAGTGTAGGGCTTTGTTGGTTGGTGCAACTAACTCTAAACTTGGGTTGAAACCCCCTCAAGCCAAAAAATGGTTCCATTTCCTTGATAGGGATATATCTAAGGAATGTGTCATGTTGAATAAATGTTTTCCAACTAAGAAGGAGATCGAGAATTCGATAGACTAGAAGCTGCAAAAATTTGCAGCATAAGAAAACAGGAATTTGCGTGTGTCAAAGGAAGAGTGGTTGAATAAATACCTATATATGGAAGAACTACATCAGTCATTGTCTAAATTGGTGGATAGTCAATGTACATGGATATTGGATACCCCTATTGTGTGGACCCCAGAACTAGTGAAGCGTCTGGAAGCTTCAAAAAACAAGATCATGAGGGTTGTCAATTACTAGAACGGTAGTATTTTCGAGAGATTCAATACTGAGTTTGTGATCGGTACATTCATCAGTCATAGCAAAGCTAAACTCTTATTTTTTAAGGGACCTAGAGGTAATTATTTGAATCCTTGAAGACTTGGATTACAATTGTATTATGTGAGAAATGGGTTATGCCATTGAATTATTGTTTGGGACTACGGGGAGTGGAAAATCGTTTAGAAGTAGTCTATATTTAGGTATTGAATATAGTCCTCTGTTGGGAGTGTATGATAGCGATGAAGAAGTAGTATTCTAAAAACACCTAGAGATGTTCTAGAGATGGTAAGTTAGGGTATTGCAGGAATGCCACATCCATCCACTCCACCTCTACCTCCACCTTCCCCTCACACACTTACACCTTCGTCTCCACCTCCTCCTCCACTATTTAACATGGGGAAAATGATGAAGATGTTCATATTCAAGGGTCTAGGAAATGAAGACCCTGAACAATTTTGGTTTGTAGGAGATGCTACGTGGAAGCCAAAGTAGATTACATACGATGACCTGAAGAAAGTGCACCTGGTCATAGCACTGCAAGATAAAAGGTTGAGCTAGTATATTAAATATTGTTCAACTCATTTGACTGTGACTCTAAAGAAAACATAGGAAGTGTTAAACAATGAATTTAATAAGTCTAAGTCACAAGACCAGCTAGTGAAATAGGTTAAAGAGATCCAAAAGAAGGTGAATGAGTTTGCATGTGAATTTGATCAGAGGTTCAAGTGCTTGTTCCAGTAGCCTAATACAATGATCATGGATGATCAACAGAGGGATTGGTATATTTCTTTGCTATTACTTCATGTGAGATTGTCACTATCACAACAGAAAATTAGGATGGAAGCTGAGGCATTAGAGATTTCTATGAGGTTGGAAGCCTCACCCATTTAGGATATGAATCTAGGAGTTCAATAGATTCAGTCACAGTTGGCTAACTTTCATGTGGAATTGGACAACCTGAAAAGGGGAAAAAACGTCTAGAATGAGGTCCACACAAAATTTTGATGTTTGAAATGTAAATTCGATGGTCATGACAAGGACCATTTCCTAGTGTATCAAAATTATTATTTGGTCGAGCATAGGAGTAGTACCATCGTGTGCTATTTGTCAAGTTACAGGACATCACACAACATATAATTGTCATCTACTGCAAATGTTTGTATAGACTCCCCATCACTTGTTTTGCAATTTCTACAAATTTGTAGGTCATCATGAGCACTATTGTCGAAGTTATGAATTAATGATGGAAAAAACCCTTATGCATAGAATCCAAATAGAGGCTCACCCTCAAGAAGATCATGTTATAGAAAATTTCCTAGTGCTCATCGTGAAGATGCAAGAAAGCAAGACCCAGGCCCAGCAACCTAAATAGAACATCTAGATGATGAGGTCTGAGCCTCGTGAAGATGAACCCAGTGTCAATATTGTTACGAGAAGTAGTATAGCTACCAGAGAGGATAAGGTGAAGCAACCAGAAGTAGATGAGTGTGTACACAAGGTTTTTGATAAAGAATCTAGATGCGATTTGGGTAAGGCAAAGGAGACTATTATGGAGGCAAAGAAGAGCTTTGTAAAGGCTTCTACATTAGGGACGCAAGGTACACACATGGAGAGGTCTAAAGGACCTAGTACGATGCAAGGAACAAACCTCTCCTTGTTAACATCATTTTTAAAAACCTACATGAATATCTTAAGGGATAAGAAGGTAGTAGAGGCTCTACAAGAACTGATAGATAATTTTTCTAGCAAGAATAAACCCCTGCCTGAGTAGTCCATAGTACGAAAGGTAGGATAAAGTAAGGAAAGAAGGGGTCGAGAGATGATATTGTCTGCGAAAATCGAGGAATTTGAGATGGACCAGGTAATCCTTGATTTAGGGTCTGATGTGAATGTTTTGCGATAACAATGATCCATATTTAAATAAGAATGAAACAAATTATAGATATAACCATAAATATAAAGATGTAGTAGAAATAACACTTCATTTAATTAATATCAAATATTAAAATATGTTTACAAACAGAATGGAAATAAGACTAGCTCTATTGCAAAACCCATCAGAGGAGTAGTTCCCCATCTAGGAGCTACTTTACCATATTCTGAATTAAGCGTGGGTTTCAAAGGCTCGTTCCTACAAGGGTTCTCTTATATGGAGCTATATGGTTTGGAATATCATCGAAAATGGTATGTGTATCCATGGAAGAACTATTGTATTGGTTGAGATCTGTGAACTTTGATTATTATATGGTTAAACATTACCCAGATTGAGTAAATGGGAATCACCTAAATAATGAGAAAAAGAACATACAACCTTAGTCACCATCTCCATATCTTGGTTTTACTTGTAAGATTATACTGGGTTAATGCCCCCTATACACTACTTTAAGGTTAACCCTCTAAACAACTTAGGGATCCTTTTTGAGTGATCACGAGGAAGCTAAATGAAAGAATGACCTTCCCTTCGGGCAATGGTAGCTTATCTCTCAGAAGAGATGTTGCAACTACATGACTGTAAACTCTTTTACAATGAGGCTCAAAGGCCTATTTATTATTGAGAAAGAGTGGAAAACCATAAAATTCTAAAAACCTAACCGTAGGAGATGAAGCGCCAAACTATGCGCCCTGTTTGGGTAAATTGTTACATCAACTTCCAAGGGTGTTTCTAGGAAAACTAGTATTCCAAGGAATGCTAGCCCTCTAAGTTTGGTATCTACCCTAGAAGCAATTGTTTAAAGCAACTCAATGATTTCTTCTATGCGTAAATAGATAAGAGAAAGGTAATAGGACCAACCTGGAACTTCCACTTAATCCCTTGCTTGATATCTCTCCCCTTTGATAGATTCTGCAACTCCTCCCCGTACTTAACACGCCTAGAGAGTCCCTGCACAAGTACAGAAACAAAGAACCATCAAATCATCATGATCTATTACAACATAAACATTACAGAATAAGATATATAATGAACAAATGATAGCATTCACAAATGATAACATTCACTATTGCACAATCATATGGAAGAAAACTTGAAGAGCTTTATTAATAGAAAGGAGAATTACAACCCAGTTTTCTGATCCAACATCATCCTCCCAAGTTCAATCCTTCTTCACCTCCTGAAATAGCAATATCACTCCAACAATACAATGCTCTATCCTCAATTACAAACTATCAACACTTCCTTGCAATTCACAATATTTTAGCCTCTAGATCTCATGGATGAGGGATTCATTTATAGATGTTTAAAAAGGTGTGAGTCATCCATGGGGTTTGATTAGTGTCATTCCACTTGTTACAATGGGTTCCATAAGGGAAGGGATTGGATATTTTCTTAGCTCCCTTATTTATCCTTGGGCAAATTTAGAGAGGCAAGTGGCATAGGAGAAGGTTTTAGAAGATTCCATGAGCAATCAACTAAGAAATGTCCCGGACATTTGTTCATCATCTCCCATCGCACCCTATAGAAGGCCTAAATAGTATGCATTGCACCCTGGTAGTGTACCACTTAGTATGCATCGGAATTTGCCAATGGAGCAATCAGTATGGTTCAATTTAGGCAATTTTTGGATGGTTTCTCGAATGGAACTTTTGGGGAATGATGTATTCAGATGACTATGTTCTTTTAGGGTATGAAACAACTCTTTTAGGGCTTGATGAGCCCCTAATACATTCACATATAACTTTGGGGTTGATTGATCCAGGTGGATGTTGGTGGCCACCCACCTATCCCATTTGGACCCCCGCAACTGTCTCTTTCAGTTTTTCAGTTTCCATAATTGTAGCACAATTTACTATTTTTAGCAGTTTTTTTTCGGGTCCTGAACTTCCAGAGCTGTTTTGAGGCCCTAAACGACATTTTCTGGGAAATCTGGGGGCAACATGGTTCCATGGACCAATGTTTCCCTTCCCAAAGTGGTATTTCTCGGATAGATCTTTCTAACGAGCTATCATACGCGTCAAACGAAGATCGTATGCTAAAGTTACGACCCTGGGAAATTGATGTACCAATTTACCCAAAACGGGGCCCACAATTTGTCGGTTCATCTTCTAGGGGTAGGTTTTGGAACGTGAAGGGTTTTCCATTATTTCTCAACAATAAATAGGCCTTCGAGCCTCATTGTAACACAATGGGGAACAGTTCAGAGGCATGTAGCCGCACATCTATTCTCAGAGATAAGCTACCATCGCCCTAGCTGGTTTATTTCCATTTCTGGTTGTAAGCATATTTCATTATTTTCCATTAATGAAATGAAGCATTATTTCCGTAGCATCTTTGTGTATATGGTTATCTCTGTATTTTATTGCGTTCCTGTTTAAAATCCGGTTCAGTGGTATCAGAGCGGTCTGCTTTTTTTCTCTGTTTTTCTTTGCATGTCCCCAACAAGGTCGGGATATAAGGAGTTAGGGTTTGAACTGGTCGAACCTTTGCAAGACCAGCCTCGCAAATCCCAATGGCATCCCATGGTGGACGAGAAGAAAGACGAGGGGGTAGGAGATCCCATCAAAATCTTGCTCAAAGAAGCGCTCGAGCGACAACGGAACGCGATGATGGACAGCTTTGCGCAGATCCTTCAACGACTACCCAGAAGCGGCGCATCGGCTTCCAGCAGCTTCTCTGGAAACGCTACACCCTTTAAGGTACAAGTTAATTTTGAAATCCCCATATTCAAGGGTCAGATAGACGCCGGTGCCATAGAGAAATGGTTAAGTCTGCTAGAGGGTTATTTTTCTGTTCATGAATTTTCGAGTCAGGAAAACATTGTTTTTGCTCTTCTCAAAGCAGACCCCCACGTCAAGGACTGGTGGGAAACCTTCTGCGAGCAGAAGGCTGAAAGTACTGGCTTACTATTTTCAGCCACACCCACCTGGGACTCGTTCTGGGCAGCCATCAAGGAGCAGTACTACCCTGTCGGGGGCTATGAGGATGAATACATAAAGTGGACCACGCTGCGGCAGGGAAGGGACTAGGACGTGCCAGAGTTCACCAATCTTTTCCATACCCTTCACACAAAGTTGGGTATCAAGGATTCGGAGCAACATTTGATACTCAAATACCGTGGTTGCCTGCACAAGTACATCCAAGAAGAAATACAATTCCTAAACATCCCCTCGCTCGGCGCAGCATATCGGTATGCCGTCAAGGTCAAACAAAAGTTGAAACAAAAGAAGCGAAATTTTGGATCTGCGAATCCAAAGCAGGGGAAAGGTGCCCCTAAACCACAGAACAAAGGACAAAGCCAAGGTGGGACAACCCAAGACAACCAGCCAAAGCTGTAAGCAAAGAACAGCGCCGCGAAGCCGAGAAAGGACACTGGAAAATGGTGCGAGTTCCATAAGAGCTCCACTCACAACACAAGTGAGTGTCGGGCCAAGCAGTCACTGGTGGCTGAGTTAAAGGTTTCAGAATCAGATGCATGTTCTGACTCTGAGTCCGAACCCGATAGGGGGTATGAAAAAGGGAAGCAGATCATTGATGCGGACCCCAGCGCCACTGTTGCTACCGCAAAGATCCACAAAAATGAACCCGAAGATCCAGACGAGGATGAGCGTCTCTTCCACTCCCAGATGTGGGTAAAGGGCTCCCCAATACAGTTCATTGTTGATAGCGGGAGTCAAAAGAACCTCATTTCAGCAGAGGTCGTGAAGCGGTTGGGCTTACCGACCACAGCACATCCACAACCATACACCATTGGGTGGCTGCACCAATGATGAGATCTGCACGTGAGCCAGCATTGTTGCCTTCCGTACAACATCAAGCCCTTCACGGACGAGGTATTGTGTGACATTGCTCCCCTTGAGGTTTGTGATGTATTACTAGGACAACCATACTTGTGGAAGTGACATGCTGTGTATGAATCAAGGCCCCGTGCTGTTATTATTAAATTGGGAAATAAGTTGTTCAGGATACCAGAGGTAGCACCACCTGCCGCCATCTCTTTGGTTACTGCAAAACAATGCAGTAAGATCATTTCCAAAACCAGGAAATTTGTTTTCCTAATGATACGCCCTTAAGAGAAGAAGAAGACAGTGGCCGCGGCCTCCAAATGGGGTCCCTCTACACGGCAACTACAGATGGACAAGATTGTGGAGGAGTACGAAGACATCTTCACCTCCCCGGCAGGGGTTCCTCTGCACTGTCAAGTCAAGCACCCCATTGATCTGACCCCAGGGGCGCCGCTACCCAATGGACCAATTTATCGGCGTTCCGTTCTGGAGAACAATGAAATCAAGAGGCAGATTTAGGAGCTCCTACAGAAAGGTCACATCCGTCCGAGTTCTTCGCCCTGTGGGAGCCCGATAGTGTTGGTACAGAAGAAGGATGGGACGTGGAGACTCAGTATTGACTATCAGGCGCTGAACAAGATCACTGTCCGTAATAGGTACCCGATCCCGCAGATTGATGACCTCCTAGACCAACTAAAGGGGGCGAAATATTTCAGCAAGATTGATCTGAAGTCAGGATATCACCAGGTACCAATCAAACCCTCAGATGTGTGGAAGACTGCCTTCAAATCCAAGGAGGGCCTCTTCGAATGGTTGGTCATGCCTTTCGGATTGATGAATGCTCCTGCAACCTTTATGAGGCTAATGGATGACATCTTGCGGCCATTCACCAACTCGTTTGTAGTAGTATACTTGGATGACATTCTGGTCTTCAGCCAGAGTTGGGAAGAGCACCTCCACCACATCCGACAGGTTCGCCAAACACTGTGGTAACACAAGCTATGTGCCAATTTGGAGAAATGCACTTTTGGCATGATCGAGGTTCAGTATCTTGGATACATCATTGATGAACAGGGGGTGCATGTCGATCCAGCCAAGGTCCAAGTCATTCGGGATTGGCCCTCTCCAACCACTCTAACAGGGCTTCGCAGCTTTCTAGGTCTTGCCAATTTCTACCGCAGGTTTGTGTTGGGGTTTTCTCATATTTCTTGGCCCTTGAGTCAAGTCACCAAGGGTGGGGCGAAAGCAAAATTCTTTTGGTATGAATCTCAACAGAACGCATTAAGGGAGTTGAAGGATCACCTCTGCACAACACCAGTGCTCGCGTTACCAGATTTACAACAACCATTTGAGGTCGAGACAGATGCCTCTGACTATGCTATTGGGGCAGTCCTTACTGAACAAGGAAATCCAGTGGCATATCACAGTGAAACACTTTAAGACATAGTCCGAAAGTACCTCACTTATGATAAAGAGATGTATTCCATTGTACAGGCCTGCCGAAAATGGAAGCATTACATTTTGGGGAAGGAAACAGTCATCCACACAGACCATCGACCTCTGCAGTTCATACAGACCCAAGGGAAATTGCAGAATGATCGCCATCAGAAGTGGTCTACATACCTGCAACAGTTTCACTTTAATATCAAGTATAAAAAGGGCAGCACCAATAATGTTGCAGATTGCCTCATTTGACCACCGATCATGGCGCTAACCACCATGCTCAACTCTTGTGGGCACGAGACTTCTGATTGGCCACTTCTCTACAAAAGTGACCCAGAATTTGGCCACGCATACCAGACACTCTTGGAGGGTCGGCAGGATGCAGATTTTCACCTCTAGGATGCCCTATTATGCCACCTCGGTCACCTTTGTGTTCCTTCAAGCGAGTGTGCCAAGATGATTTGGGAAGCACACTACAATCGGGCTGCTGGGCATTTCGGGGTCGAGAAAACAGTGGCAATACTGCAAAATTATTTCTATTGGTCGAATCTTCGACAGGATGTTGGGAAGTACATCTGATCATGTACTGCCTGTGCCATTGCCAAACCGGCCATTAAGAAGC
>APFE030306845.1:217158-303572 GCA_000404065.3 Pinus taeda
CAACAGAAGTTTCCTCATCTCATGGAGGAGCTCAACGCAATGGGGACCATTGCTTCCTAAGGGGGGAGGAATGATCCAAGTGGATATTGGTGGCCACCTGCCAAGCCCACTGGACCCCCACCATTGTCTTTCTCAGCATTTCAGTTTCCTTAGTTGTAGCACAACTTACTATTTTTAGTAGTTTTTTCGGGTCCTGAACTTCCGGAGCTGTTTTGAGGCCCTAAACGACGTTTTTTTGGGAATCCGGTGGCAACACAGGTCCATGGAACTGGTGTTTCCTGTTCCAACAATGATAGTGCTCGAATAGATCTTTCTAATGAGCTATTGTACGTGTCAAACGAAGATTATATGCTAAAGTTACGACCCAGGGAAGTTGATGTACCAACTTACCCCCAAACGGGGCCCACAGTGTGGCGTTTCATCTCCTAGGGTTAGGTTTTGGAATGTGAATGGTTTTTCATTGTGTCTCAAACAATAAATAGGCCTTCAGGCCTCATTGTAACATAGTTCAGAGGCATGTAGCCATCACATCTCTTCTCAGAGATGAGCTACCATCGCCCTAGCTAGTTTGTTTCCATTTCTGATTGTAAGCATATTTTAGTATTTTCCATTAATGAAATGAAGTATTATTTCTGATGCGTATTTGTGTATATGGTTATCTCTGTAATTTGTTGCGTTCTTGTTTAAATCCAGATCAATTAATCCTCTGTGAAATCTTCTGGTCACTAGAAATTTGCAATGAATGGTTGTCATAGGATTAGATTATGCAAACTTCAACATTCTTTGGAACATAAATTAGTTGTTTTCATTTTGAGTGATACTGGGACATAGATTGATTGGGAAGTCTACTCTTGTGATTCTGATACCGATAAGGAGTCATTTTGGTTTATCCTTTCTTTATCATTTGTCTGGAAAGATTATGGTTTACTTCAAATTCTAGTGTCGTCGAGTTGGTTACAAAATCTGCAGTTGGCTTTTTAATCATTTGAACTACAACTTCTGAATATGTTTTCCTTTCAATGAGACTATCATCTTCTTGAGTTACAATATTGACTAGCTCGATACTCTCTCCTTTCTCTTCAACTTAGATGGTTATGTATGAAGAATTTGATATGTCTTTCATGTTGAGTTCTTCTAGTTTGTTTTCAAGGATTTCTTGTCATTTTTAAGTTTATTAATTTGTGTCCATAATTTCTCATTGTGGTCCTCGAGGCAAGTAACATATTCATTCTTGTTAGCAATGATTTTGTCAATTGCCCTTTGCATATTTTGTTTTTCTTTTTTACTTTCTTGAAGAATAATTTTGAGATATCTAGACTTCTATCTTCCAGTGTTAATTCAACTTCACTCTAACATCTTGTCGTGTTATTTTTATCTTTTTGTAAGAAAATGTCAAAAAAATCATTTTCATATTTAGGATGAAGGACCCTAGTGGTCCCATCCAAGGTGAACACATAATTATATCACTATTGTCGCAAAATAAGGTTTTAACAGTGAATTACGACACAAAAGTATAGTATCCAATACTTAGTTGTAGATTTCTTATGCCATATTGTTTGTCACTTCTGTTAACAAAATTCATTTCAATTATATTCAATTCAGGAATCACTAATTGTTTAGCAAATTTAGTACTAACATAGTTATTGTTTAGAGTAGGACCAATAGAGATGATAACATCATTTCTTCCAAGTGATTCTTTGATTTTAAATAGTGCATCAACACATATACTAAACATTTTAGGAAATCTTCCATCACTGATCTCCATTTCTTTTTTCTCTCTGGAGATGAGATTTTAATCTTTTAAAAGTGATCCCACTATCTACTTCAATGAAACAGATAATTAATTTAGTAGTGTCTAAACATTCCGCTTTTGGTGTTTCTCCTTTTTAAATTTCGTACTTTAAAAAAATAATTGTTCAATAGCTTTCTTTGGTATACCACAATGTTTAATTTAGGCACTTTAGTTATTACTGTATAATACTTCTTTTGGGGGCTTATATTGAAGGTTATAATTATTTCTTTTAAATATAATAATACATATGACTTTTTTCACAAAAAAATGTGTAACTTTGTATTGACCCCTAACTCCAACTTAATTTCAATTAGTTTTATGGTTAAGATTGCAACGAAAAGTCATGATTTTCAAATTGGGGAAATTAAGCTTAATGGTGACGTTCAAACATCGTGATCTAGAAAGAGTGTGTTTTTAGGGTGTAAGGCAGTGAATGCACACCCAAATGTCAACTTCAGGGAAATGTGGCTGATGTTGGTGGTGATAGTCAAAAGACATGATGATTTGTGTGATTTGTTTATATATTACCGAGCATGGAACGGGACAGTAGGTGGGTACAATGAATGTACAATGGGTGCACAAAGGAATAGGGATAGCAGTGGTTTTAAGGATTGGTCGAACTCTATTGTGGGTTATAGGGTCAACATAGATGGAGAGGGTTGTGATGTTGATGGCGGAGCTATGAGGATTTTAAATGCCTAGGCTATAAAAGCAAGTACCCCTTCACTAACAGTCATGTCCTTCGGGACATGCCTCTTGATTAGCTATTTACTAATTAATTTTTCATTAATTATTATTATTGTTGTTACACCGGACAATCCCTCTTGCGTACAAGAGCAATCTCCCTAGATCCTAAATGGAAACTAGAAACAATCATGACAATTGAACTGACTCTTTCCCTAAGTTGAACTTGTTCGAATTATAAGCAAGATATCTAATGGGTGATCCTCTTACCTATTTCATGAAATGCATAATGAAGATCCCTTGTTGTGACTTGATGCAGTTCTTTAATGCTTGATAAGACCTACAAACATAAACCATAAAACGATCAAAAGAACATGTGATATAATAATCCAAAAAACTTAGCCTAATGATCAAGGAAATTGGGGATTGAATTTGCCTTAATAAACATTATAAACAATTGTAAACCATTCATCATTCACATAAGACAAAATCAATGGGAGAAAGTGTTCATTTGTGTTAATCAAAAAATAAGAGGAGCCTTACAACCTTCACCTTGATGCTGTGAGGTACCTCCCTAATTCCTTCAATCTCCTCCTTAGATGACAAGATTTCCAATCTCGAACCAACAACATAAGTTTATTTTCTCTCCATTCTGACCTCCTCAATCCCACTACTCTCTAGTCATTTTATAGGCTAAGACAAGGAAGTTTTAGATTCATGAGAGGAGGATGAGACTTCTTTATTGAGGGATGAGGTTACCATGAGAAAAGGGATGGAGATGTATCTTCTAAGGTTTATAGTTCGAATAGTCATCACCTGGAAGTTTTCAGTTGGGAAATATTCGACCACCTATGTTTCTAGAATGTACTTTACAATTTTACTTTTTAGAATTCAGTTGTGCAGGTTTATAGTTATAGACAGAGCACGACTCTATTCTGATATTAGAGTCAATTTCATCACAGGTGCAGGAAACTCTAGACAAATCGGCACAACTGAAACTTAACAAGGTGTGGCAGCTATTTGACTCAAATTTATCATGTACTTCAACATATTTTGGGTTGTTTGAATTCTGAGGGAGTTGGTTCAAACATGTTCATAGATGGTAAGAATACATATAAACTAATCAAGTGTCATGGTGACAAATTGACATGTAATAGATTGCCCCCTAAAGTACAAATTTAGAAAAAACAAGTTTAAAGATTGAAGCGCTTTATCATTCCAAGGATCGAATCAGAGGAAATGGTCTGAAACCTATAAGGAACATTCAAGGAACATAATGAAAATATATATCAAAATATCATCTTTAAGGAAGGAATTGCCATACTGAGAGTAAAATGAACTTAGTGAATAAGCATGGAAAAACTAAGATCATATAGATAGTAGACACAACGTGGAAGAAACCACCTGTCTACATAATCATGAATATAAATGTTTTGCGCAACCTGGATTGATGAAACTAGATCCAGGGCCTTGATCTCCATCTTTTGATCCACAAAATGATTCTAACCATGCGAGTGAATGTCTCAAAGTCGAACATGGTATAAAACACTTCATTACCTACCAATAATGTGAACCATTAACAAGCGCGAGAGAAACCACCAATAATGACAAAGGCTCTCAAGGTACTCCCAGTATAGTCTATGAAGTGTCAATAAGTGAGCTAAAGTCAAACAGTCATAGAATCATTCGATCGAAGGCCAATGATGAGAAACTGTCATTGAAAGCAAGAAACTTTCCATTAAGGCATGCAGGGTTCAAGGCACTGAAGGATTCTAGATCATCTTCCTAGATTATGAGCTGAATTCGATAGGAAGAGGTATGTCATAGGAAAGCCTACGACACAAAACATGACATCAAGTTTTTGAAAATAGTTTGAAAGGACTGACTCAAGGATGGCTGACACAAACAAAGGCATATAATTTGAAAAATGTTTTGAACTGAAGTTGAACTTCTCTTGAACACAAAATGACACAACAATGAATTGGCAACATTTAACTTAACGATAATACCCAAAACCATGAAGCCTTTTAATGAGGTTTGTTTAACTGTAAGGAAAATGGATTTCCTAACCCAAATATGCACATGATAGAGTTTTGTGTTCAAGAGCGACATGCTACCTTTAAAACTGAAAATGTAAAATGAACACCTTCCTCAATTCCCCCCCACCACCACTGGAAAATACCTCTTTATTTTTTACAAGCTTGAGGAATATAACATATGCTTGGAATGTAAGCTCATCCTTTAGATGAGTCCATCGAATCATTTTTAACGAACCCTAAGAAGGAGTGGTTTGGTCTCATTATGTTTAACGAGTCCTATACTATTCAATTTTTATGAGTTCAGTAAAGGGGTAACTTGATGTCATTTTCTTTTAAGAGTTTGAAAAAGATATAAAAAGGAAAATCATTCAATTCTTTTACTGTAAAATTTTAATGAGCTCGGAAAAAATAAAGTTCAATGTTTTTCATTTTTAGAGAGTTGGAAGAAAAAAATAAGTAGACTCCATTTGGTTCTTTTTTGTTAATTTAATCTCTCAGGTCCGAAAAAGGATTAAATAGTACAAGAGAACTCTATTGGCCATGTTTGATCAATGCATTCCTTTTTCGTAAATAGTCCTAGCTCAGCCCGTAAAAGGGGTAAACTTATACTGAGTGGATGGTTGTTCATTTACCTTTATGAGTTCAAACAGGCAAGTACTCAACAACCTTTTCATGTTTTAAGAGTCTGAAAAGGGCTTAAAAGAGGACTCCATGATTTTCGCTTTTCATAGTATTTTAAAAGCATGAAAAGATAAAATTCCGCTAAAATATAAAAACAAATTTATCTGGAATTCGTAAGCGATCTTGCACATTTAAACTCAATAACTAGTCATAACTGCTAAAAACAAGCATTTTCCCTCCAAAAAAGGTTCAAACATAAAAAATAATATTTTTTAAGCTTCAAAAACTTATAAAAGTGGGAAAAAGTAATTTATTTTTACCATTTTCATTTTTACTAGTTTAGAGAAGACAGAGGATTTATAACCTTCAAACTTCCAGGACTGATTCTAAGCCAACCAGTGGACAAAATCACGCATCATTACTTCCAGGTAGAATATCTCTCCATAACTTAGCCTTTTATCTGTTTAGTTTTTCATTTTAAGCTTTCATTTTATTTTTTGGAGAAAAACCTTGTTCAAAAATGTGCCCTTGGACCTACATGGGTTTTTTTTTCAATCGGGCCCATGTAGACTGATAAAAATTTCCACACAGAAAGTCACGGCTCACACGGAATTCTGTGGGAAAAATCTGCATAGATGCGCACTGTCCATAAAAGGGTGACCATGTAGGTGCCAAGCGCTAATTTGTAAACAGATTTTTAACCATAAAAATGTGAAATGAGTTTTAAAAATGTTTCTAACTTTGTTAAAATGTTCATTTCGGGTCATTCGATTGCTAAAAAATCGAGTGGAGGGAAAGAGAAAATGAAGCCAATGATTTGGCAGCTTTGGTCAATCCAACCACTTTTAGGCTCTCACGACTTCTGGCCTCCTGAAATACTGGTTTGTCCCTGCGATGAAAGCCCAGGTAGATCTTCTGACGTGGTTGGTGAGGACCTGGAATGTACAGGAATAGTGCTTTATGATTTCTTATTATCATCTCACCATTGATGCTGATGACATCTGCTTCCTAACTAGGTTATCTAATTAGGGAGTTGATCTTTCACTATTTGGATTGAGAGCAGGGGGAGATACTACTGATGGATACCTACAACACTTTTGTAGGGTTGCATCGATCCAAAATGGATTCAGAAAAGCCTATAGATCAAAAGTCTTCAAATACATGTGAAAGTGGAATCATGTTGAAGTGCTCATTAATACAAGGCCAATGGTGAAAATAGTGTGTAAATCCAAGTTTGGATGAAGAAGTTAGAGCCAATTAAAGATTTAATCCAAAAAGTCAATGCCTACATCAACAGGAAATGTGGCAACCTGGGAAAGAGACACAAGTTCTTGATGATGTCAGCACAGGAGGTGATGTGAAATTCTGTGATTGGTTCATACCATAGGCGACGGGATCAGTGAACAAGGGCGAAGATTGTCTGAGCAAAGGAGACTGACACATATCATGTCGAAAGATGCAAGAAGGTCACCTTGGAAAATAGATGCGATGAAATTATGCAAAAGAAGCTAAAATCCTTTTAGTTCTAGCAGGGAAGCGGTAAGTGGTTTATCACATGTCTTCAAGGTAGGAAATAGTTTTTTAGAAATTTACGCAATTCCACTCAGCAGCTGACACGTAGTATTCTGAAACCACTTTCTCTCATGCCTTTGGAGAATTAACCAACGTGCTAGTTGGAGCATGAGATTGTGCGACATCCGTCAGATTAAGCAGGATAGATCAACATTGTAGAACGTTTGGATTAGTTGACGAGCGAGATGTGATAGCCGTAAGATCATATGGTATCAAGATCTGTGCCAGGAAACGACCGGACAGTCACAGTCAACTCCATACCCATCAGTACTTTGGGTTATCCTTTGTTTTTAGTGTAATCATATTTTTTCACGATTATTTTAGTTTGTAACTATATGTGGTATATTAACACCATAACATAGAAAAAGTTGACAGATTGTAGTTTTGAGCCGTTCTAGGGGTTTGGAGGTCATAATGACTTTCTTTCTTAAATATGTGGCGAAGTGAATAGTGGCCATTTTTTTGTTATGTGAGCGGCGGTTTTGGCTTTCATTGCACTTCTTTATGGAGCGTGGGTGGTTTTGGGAGGGGTCACCCGAGATAATGTGAGATTGAATGGTAGCAAGGGGAGGTCATAGGAATGCCACTTTTCGGGCGGGTAAAGCTCGGACAGATAGCCAACTTGAAATCACTGAGGGTCATGGATTTGAATGGATTTTATCGAACAATGGTGGAGCGAAAGAGCAGCGCGAAGGGAAGAGGAAAGAGAAATGTAGGTGCCTAGTGGTTAGTTATGCGACAATGGGATTTATTATGGTTAAAAACCAAGATTAGCGGTGTTTTATGTTTAAACCAAAAAAACATTTTAACAAAGAAATCCTTCACAAAAGAGATATGATGGACATGAAAGAATATGAGTGTTGGTGGATAATGTTATCGGGTCTGGGTTCTTTGCATATCACACTCAGAATTTAGCATAGGAAGGCCCATCATAAAGGAATGCGATAAGGGCTGGACGCGATATGGAAATAAATCATGGATAATATTTGTGTTGGGTCTGGGTTCCCATTGCAATTAGAGATTTCAATGGTGGAGGGTAATGCTATTAGCCGGGACATGCGATGGAGGTGGATGTGATATGGCATGAAATATGAAATATATTTCGCCAGGTCTGGACTCATCACAATCGCAAATTTCAACGACAGGGAGAGTGGATGCACGTTGAAAGGCTTGGGATCCACTGATGCGATATTTTATTAAATATTTATAATAAAACTAAGGGTGTTGGGGTATTTTAATAAAGGAGTTAATAATATATGGGAAAAGGGAATTTAGGGGTTTAATACATTTAGTTAGAGTTAATATGAAATATGAATGGAAAGGGGAAATATACGCGAAAAGGGGAAAAATACTAAGTATAATGCCTTTCATGGGTTATTTACTTTCCGCATATATACATCAATACTTAGGCTAAACACCTTTTTGTGGGTTTTTTGGGAAAAAAATGGATTTTACATGGGGTTTTCACTTTTCCTAGGTAAAAAGTATTTAAACCTTAGGAAAAGGGGTTTTTATGGGAAATGGATGAATATGAACTGTAGGAAGGTGGGAAGGGGAAATTAGTAAATGTAGGGATGAATGGGGATGAGGGAAGTTAATTAATGTACCTTGTAGACCTTCATTTGCTTTGTGTAATTGCCTCATGGACATAGAAACATATGGTAAAACATGATAAATGTACATTTTGTCCAATCAATCATCAAAATTATGCAACCTTTCTTCTACTTACCCTTTGCTTATCCTATCATTTTTTCTTCACTTAATTGGTGGATTTAAGCTAGAAAATCCTTTTCCTTTCTGTTTATTTTACAAAAGCAAACTATCTAATTCTAATCCTATAACATCCAAGGGCTCAGATTAAACTGATGAGCACCTTATTATTCTCTACTTAACTACTGATCTGCCAAGGTTAAACAGTTTGGCCAGATCTTTATTCTCTAACTATAACATCAAATTTAAATCATGAAGTAGTCAATATTAAACTATTTGTCTGTCATGGGTTGTCACATTTATGACAAGCTACACACAACATTTTGCATAAACAATAGTAGTGGCATTTAGACTTGCTCACTTTCAGAGTTTATTTGTTTTCTTTCTTTCTAACCTAACATTTTCTTTTTGTCTTTATTTTTTAGGACATATGACCTAACATTTTTTTTGATATGGACATCATCATCAAGATTTTTTTCACTAACAATTATTCACTATTGTTATGTCCATATCCTAACTTAACTTTATTTTCAATTTTTTTTTACTATTATATAATGAAAATATATATCAAAACATCATCTTTAAGGTAGGAATTCCCATACTCAGAGTAAAATGAACTTAGTGAATAAGCGTGGAAAAACTAAGATCATATAGATAGTAGACACAACGTGGAAGAAACCACATGTCTACATAATCATGAATATAAATGTTTTGCGCAACCTGGATTGATGAAACTAGATCCAGGGCCTTGATCTCCATCTTTTGATCCACAAAATGATTCTAACCATGCAAGTGAATGTCTCAAAGTCGAACATGGTATAAAACACTTCATTACCTACCAATAATGTGAACCATTAACAAGCGCGAGAGAAACCACCAATAATGACAAAGGCTCTCAAGGTACTCCCAATATAGTCTATGAAGTGTCAATAAACGAGCTAAAGTCAAACAGTCATAGAATCATTCGATCGAAGGCCAATGATGAGAAACTATCATTGAAAGCAAGAAACTTTCCATTAAGGCATGCAGGGTTCAAGGCACTGAAGGTTTCTAGATCATCTTCCTAGATTATGAGCTGAAGTCGATAGGAAGAGGTATATCATAGGAAAGCCTACGACACAAAACATGACATCAAGTTTTTGAAAATAGTTTGAAAGGACTGACTCAAGGATGGCTGACACAAACAAAGGCATATAATTTGCAAAATGTTTTGAACTGAAGTTGAACTTCTCTTGAACATAAAACGACACGACAATGAATTGGCAACATTTAACTTAACGATAATACCCAAAACCATGAAGCCTTTTAATGAGGTTTGTTTAACTGTAAGGAAAATGGATTTCCTAACCCAAATATGCACATGATAGAGTTTTGTGTTCAAGAGCGACATGCTACCTTTAAAACTGAAAATGTAAAATGAACACCTTCCTCAATGCCCCCCCACCACCACTAGAAAATACCTCTTTATTTTTTACAAGCTTGAGGAATATAACATATGCTTGGAATGTAAGCTCATCCTTTAGATGAGTCCATCGAATCATTTTTAACGAATCCTAAGAAGGAGTGGTTTGGTCTCATTATGTTTAATGAGTCCTATACTATTCAATTTTTATGAGTTCAGTAAAGGGGTAACTCGATGTCATTTTCTTTTAAGAGTTTGAAAAAGACATAAAAAGGAAAATCATTCAATTCTTTTACTGTAAAATTTTAATGAGCTCGGAAAAAATAAAGTTCAATGTTTTTCATTTCTAGAGAGTTGGAAGAAAAAAATAAGTAGACTCCATTTGGTTCTTTTTTGTCAATTTAATCTCTCAGGTCCGAAAAAGGATTAAATAGTACAAGATAACTCTATTGGCCATGTTTGATCAATGCATTCCTTTTTCATAAATAGTCCTAGCTCAGCCCGTAAAAGGGGTAAACTTATACTGAGTGGATGGTTGTTCATTTACCTTTATGAGTTCAAACAGGCCAGTACTCAACAACCTTTTGATGTTTTAAGAGTCTGAAAAGGGCTTAAAAGAGGACTCCATGATTTTCACTTTTCGTAGTATTTTAAAAGCATGAAAAGATAAAATTCCGCTAAAATATCAAAACAAATTTATCTGGAATTCGTAAGCGATCTTGCACATTTAAACTCAATAACTAGTCATAACTGCTAAAAACAAGCATTTTCCCTCCAAAAAAGGTTCAAACATAAAAAATAATATTTTTTAAGCTTCAAAAACTTATAAAAGTGGGAAAAAGTAATTTATTTTTACCATTTTCATTTTTACTAGTTTAGAGAAGACAGAGGATTTATAACCTTCAAACTTCCAGGACTGACTCTAAGCCAACCAGTGGACAAAACCGCACATCATTACTTCCAGGTAGAATATCTCTCCATAACTTAGCCTTTTATCTGTTTAGTTTTTCATTTTAAGCTTTCTTTTTATTTTTTGGAGAAAAACCTTGTTCAAAAATGTGCCCTTGGACCTACATGGGTTTTTTTTTCAATCAGGCCCATGTAGATTGATAAAAATTTCGACACAGAAAGTCACGGCTCACACGGAATTCTGTGGGAAAAATATGCATAGATGCGCACTGTCCATAAAAGGGTGACCATGTAGGTGCCAAGCACTAATTTGTAAACAAATGTTTAACCATAAAAATGTGAAATGAGTTTTAAAGATGTTTCTAACTTTGTTAAAATGTTCATTTCGGGTCATTCGATTGCTAAAAAATGGAGTGGAGGGAAAGAGAAAATGAAGCCAATGATTTGGCAGCTTTGGTCGATCCAACCACTTTTAGGCTCTCAGGACTTCTGCCCTCCTGAAATACTGGTTTATCCCTGGGATGAAAGCCCAGGTAGATCTTCTGATGTGGTTGGTGAGGACCTGGAATGTACAGGAATAATGCTTTATGATTTCTTATTATCATCTCACCATTGATGCTGATGACATCTACTTCCTGACTAGGTTATCTAATCAGGGAGTTGATCTTTCACTGTTTGGATTGAGAGCAGGGGGAGATACTACTGATGGATACCTACAACACTTTTGTAGGGTTGCATCGATCCAAAATGGATTCAGAAAAGCCTATAGATCAAAAGTCTTCAAATACATGTGAAAGTGGAATCATGTTGAAGTGCTCATTAATACAAGGCCAATGGTGAAAATAGTGTGTAAATCCACGTTTGGATGAAGAAGTTAGAGCCAATTAAAGATTTAATCCAAAAAGTCAATGCCTACATCAACAGGAAATGTGGCAACCTGGGAAAGAGTCACAGGTTCTTGATGATGTCAACACAGGAGGTGATGTGAAATTCTGTGATTGGTTCATACCATAGGCAACGGGATCAGTGAACAAGGGCGAAGATCGTCTGATCAAAGGAGATCGACACATATCATGTCGAAACATGTAAGAAGGTCACCTTGGAAAATAGATGCGATGAAATTATGCAGAAGAAGTTAAAATCCTTTTAGTTCTATCAGGGAAGCGGTAAGTGGTTTATCACATGTCTTCAAGGTAGTAAACAGTTTTTTAGAAATTTACGCAATTCCACTCAGCAGCTGACACATAGTATTTTGAAACCACTTTCTCTCATGCCTTTGGAGAATTAACCAACGTGCTAGTTGGAGCATGAGATTGTGCGACATCCGTTAGATTAAGCAGGATAGATCAACATTGTAGAACGTTTGGATTAGTTGACGAGCGAGATGTGATAGCCGTAGGATCATATGGTATCAAGATCTGTGCGTGGAAAAGACCGGACAGTCAGATTCAACTCCATACCCGTCGGTACTTTGGGTTATCCTTTGTTTTTAGTGTAATCATATTTTTTCACGATTATTTTAGTTTGTAACTATATGTGGTATATTAATACCATAACATAGAAAAAGTTGACAAATTGTAGTTTTGAGCCGTTCTAGGGGTTTGGAGGTCATAGTGGCTTTCTTTCTTAAATATGTGGCGAAGTGAATAGTGGCAATTTTTTTGTTATGTGAGAGGCGGTTTTGGTTTTCATTACACTTCTTTATGGAGCGTGGGTGGTTTTGGGAGGGGTCACCCGAAATAATGTGAGATTGACACATAGCAAGGGGAGGTCATAGGAATACCACTTTTCGGGCGGGTAAAGCTTGGACAGATAGCCAACCTGAAATCACTAAGGGTCATGGATTTGAATGGATTTGATCGAACAATGGTGAAGCGAAAGAGCAGCGCGGAGGGAAGAGGAAAGAGAAATGGAGGTGCCTAGTGGTAAGTTATGCGGCAATGGGATTTATTATGGTTAAAAACCAAGATTAGCGGTGTTTTATGTTTAAACCATAAAAACATTTTAACGAAGAAATCCTTCGCAAAACAGATATGATGGACATGAAAGAATATGAGTGTGGGTGGATAATGATATCGGGTTTGGGTTCTTTGCATATCACACTCGGAATTTAGCATAGGAAGGCCCATCATAAAGGAATGTGATAAGGGCTGGACGCGATATGGAAATAAATCATGGATAATATTTGTGTCGGGTCTGGGTTCCCATTACAATTAGAGATTGCAATGGTGGAGGGTAATGCTATTAGCCAGGACATGCGATGGAGGTGGATGTGATATGGCATGAAATATGAAATATATTGCACCGGGTCTGGGCTCATCACAATCGCAAATTTCAACGGCAGGGAGAGTGGATGCACGTTGAAAGGCTTGGGATCCACTGATGTGATATTTTATTAAATATATAGTTTTTATAATAAAAATAAGGGTTTCTGGGTATTTTAATAAAGGAGTTAATAATATATGGGAAAAGGGAATTTAGGGGTTTAATACATTTAGTTAGAGTTAATACGAAATATGAATGGAAAGGGGAAATATACGCGAAAAGGGGAAAAATCCTAAGTATAATGCCTTTCATGGGTTATTTACTTTCCGCATATATACATCAATACTTAGGCTAAACACCTTTTTGTGGGTTTTTTGGGAAAAAAATGGATTTTACATGGGGTTTTCACTTTTCCTAGGTAAAAAGTATTTAAACCTTAGGAAAAGGGGTTTTTATGGAAAATGGATGAATATGAACTGTAGGAAGGTGGGAAGGGGAAATTAGTGAATGTAGGGATGAATGGGGATGAGGGAAGTTAATTAATGTACCTTGTAGACCTTCATTTGCTTTGTGTAATTGCCTCATGGACATAGAAACATATGGTAAAACATGATAAATGTACATTTTGTCCAATCAATCATCAACATTCTGCAACCTTTCTTCTACTTACCCTTTGCTTATCCTATCATTTTTTCTTCACTTAATTGGTGGATTTAAGCTAGAAAATCCTTTTCCTTTCTGTTTATTTTACAAAAGCAAACTATCTAATTCTAATCTTATAACATCCAAGGGCTCAGATTAAACTGATGAGCACCTTATTATTCTCTACTTAACTACTGATCTGCCAAGATTAAACAGTTTGGCCAGATCTTTATTCTCTAACTATAACATCAAATTTAAATCATGAAGCAGTCAATATTAAACTATTTTTCTGTCATGGGTTGTCACATTTATGACAATCTACATACAACATTTTGCATAAACAATAGTAGTGGCATTTAGACTTGCTCACTTTCAGAGTTTATTTGTTTTCTTTCTTTCTAACCTAACATTTTCTTTTTGTCTTTATTTTTTAGGACATATGACCTAATAATTTTTTTGATATGGACATCATCATCAAGATTTTTTTCACTAAAAATTATTCACTATTGTTATGTCCATATCCTAACTTAACTTGTTTTTCAATTTTTTTTTACTATTATATTCTATCTTATCAAAACAAAAAAATGCCATAGCATTGGCTCCATCCAGGGATTGCTTTCTCCTGTAGAATGCAAAGAACCTGCAGATCCATGTGCCTTCTCCTTGGGCTATGGAGTCCTTTCTATAAAGAAAATCACACTAACATCTTGAAAGGTAAAAGAAAACTAGAGTATTTACAATGAAAACTATTTCAACTTCTTAGTACTGAATGTAATGTTTGAGAAATCTTCCATTTACAGGATACGTGGAATATAGCCCCTCAATATTCTGCAGCACAAAAGTGTTGTTACCCTTGACTTCAGTAATTGCTAAATTTCCAAACCATAGATTGTCAAATTTTCCATGGTTTCCTTTCTCTTCTCTCTTGGCATCACAACTTAGAACTAGATCACCTTCCTTAAAGTCCCTTTCCCTGGCTCTTCTATCAAATAGGGCCTTCATCTTTTTCTGATATTTCATCAATTTGTATTGAACCTCATCTCTGTTTCATTAAGTTCAATAATCTAATTTATCCTTCTTGAAAAATGATCAGGTTCATTTATAGAATCCTATAGGAATTTTAAAACAAGGAAGGCCAAATTGGTAGGAAAAATTACATCTTTCCCATTAACTAACTGAAATGGAGATTTGCCAATTGATCTCTTTGGGGTAATTCTATTTGCCCATACTGCATAAATCAAATGTGAATTCGAGATCTTCTTATGATCAACTAGAGTCTTTTTGATTACCTTTACCAGACTTTTGTTTGATGACTCTACAGGGCCCTTACCTTGAGGGTAGTATGGAGTTGAATGATGTAACAAAAACTGATATTTCTGGCAAAATTCAATCATTTTAATACTAGAAAAACTTGTTGCATTATCAGTGACAATTTGAGTGGGGAAGCCAAATCTAGATAAGATATTCTCCTCAGTAAACTTAATTACTACTGAATCAATAGCATTACTGATGGGAATTGCTTCCACCCATTTAGTAAAGTAGTCTGTTGCAGTCAGGATCAACTTATGCTGATTACTTGAAGTGGGGTGAATCTCTTCAACAAAATGTAATCCCCATTGAGAAAAAAGTGCTGAAACTATTGATCGAACAAGTGGAAGAGCTGCTAATTTTTGTTTACCAGCAAACATTTGACAAGGAACACAACCTCCAACCTTTGCCCCTTCTTGTAAGAACAATGTGGGCCAATAAAATCCTCCCCTCAGAATCTTGTATGCCGTTGCTCTCCAAGCATAATGTCCCCCACAAAATCCTATATGAAACTAATCAATGATTCCTTCAGTTTCTACTTCTGTTAAACATAATAACAAAATATTCAGTGGATCTTTCCAGTATAAATTTGCATTTATAATGCAGTACTTGACTGATTTTAACTTAAGGGTTTTACACCGGGTTTTGGAGAATGATGCTGGACGCTCAAAATGGATCAAGAAATTTACAATATCTTGATACCCGTTTGACAACAAGAATTTTTTAGCAATGTGTATAGGACTAATCTGCTATGAAGGTAGAGGTTCTCATGAATTTTCTCCTTGAGGATGAAGGGAAGGTTCTTGTGGATCCTCCCCTTAAGGATGAAGGGAAGGTTCTTGTGTATTCTTCCCTTGTATTTCTAAAACAGAATTGATTCCAAGTACTTTGCGGTTGGATTCAGCTGGAAGCTTGGCTAATCCTTGACCTTTTAATAGCCTCGTAGTCTTGATAGTTAGATCAAACTCCAAAATTTGAGTGATCCATCTACATATTTTCCCATCAGTGTCTGGATGGGTTAGGACAATTTTCACAACACTATCAGGGACATAAATAGTACTAGGTGAATGTAAGACATACGTTCTAAATGGTTTCAAGGCTTCAATGAGGGCATATGCTTGCTTCTCAATGATGTCATACTTAAGCTCAGCATCTATCATAACCTTTCTAAAAAGGCTATGGGTTGGTCATGATAATCTTCATTTTTGTATAATAGAATGGCAATAAGGGTCGTTTTAGAGGCAAAAGAGAAAATACTAAATGGCTTAGTATAATCAAGGTTGGCTAAGGTGGGAGCTTTAGAAATATTCCTTTTTATTCGTTCAATTGCATGCCTAGAAGAGGGAGTCCATTTGACTTCATGGTCCTTTAGGACCATGCCAGTTATATCTTTCACAATCTCTGCATAGTTTGGAATAAACCTCCTTAGAAAATTAATCTTGCCTAGAAAATCTTGAATATCCTTCTTGTTTCTAGGTAAGCTCAATGTTTCAATGGCAGATACTCACTTGGGCTCAATTACTACTCCTTCCTTTGAAATTATATGGCCCAACAATTTTCCTTCTTTGACAACAAACAAGGACTTCTTAGGGCTCAATGGTATTCCAAATTTTCTACACCTGTCAAAAACCTTCATCAAGTGCTTTAGATGTTTTGTAATATCCCTCCCCTTCATAATAAATAATAATAAATAATAAATAATAACATAATAACATAATAATAAATAGTAAATAATAATAAATAAATCACTTAATAATAAATAATAAATCATAAATCATAAATCATAAATGCGTGTGATTTTCTATATTCTTACTTTCAGATTTCAGATAATTTCATTAAAAGAATGCTAATGTTTCAGGCCCAAGCAAAGAATAAGCGAGGGATGAAGAATAAGACTTTGTCGCTAGGAGATTGAGGCTTCGAAAAATTAGAAATCATATTTTGATTAAATTTGCAGAAACCATTAAAAATATTCGTATATCCACATTTCAAAATCCACCATCGACTGAAAGATCAATTAAAAAACCCTCCAGGCATCATTCATGAAACCGAATACTCTATGAAGAATGACGAGGAGCCCTATGAATTTAAAATGGCAAATGTCTGAAAATTGCTAAATGGCTTCATGATAATAATGCTTTAAACAAAATTTAATAAATGTTTCTGGAGAAAGATTTAAATTAACAATTTTCTGGAAGGCCTGTCAGCTTGGTAAAAAAAAAAAAAGAACAAAGGTCATTATGGCAACCACAACATATAAATTTATGATAAACGAGCTTTATCTGATGCCTATCATAAAAATACACACCACTTAGTTTGTGGAAGAGCCTGCAAAAAATTGTTATAAATGGCTAAAAAATTAATGGAAACAAACCAAAATTGCAGAGATCTAGAAAAAACCTTGATTCCAAAGTTCAGTTGCCGTGAAAATTACTCGTAACAAAGTAAGCATTCTGTAACTTTCAAAAGCAAGTCAAGTTAAATATTATGACAAAAAAAATAAAAAAAATAGATGCCCATAGGCCCTAAGGGTTGAGCCTTGCTCTGATACCATATGTAGCAGTCCAAAGTAAATATAAAGTTAATTTCCTAATTAAAGATCATTATCAAACAAATAAGCACATACCTATATTACCTATGATTGAAGTTTTTCAGATGACAAAAAGGTTTTGGGGATGACTCTCCACCCAACCGTAGGCTCAATTGCACCAATATTTGCTACAATTGGCCACCCCTGAGCCCTTAATAACCGTACTACTGCCAGTGACTCCTATATCTTAGAACACCATTCTCCAAACGGAATAAAAGATAGAATCTTGGAATGATGACATGTCTCCCATCCTCCTCACCATCTAATAAATAGAACAAACATTGGATGGGAAACCACATGTACACACACCATGTGTCTACATGCAACTTTCTTTTGATTTCTAGCTTCCTTGTTTTATTTCTTTACTTTTCTTTTGATTTTTAGCTTTCTCTTTTTATTTTCTTCTTTTTGATAGTTTTCTTGTTTTATTTCTGTTTATTCTTATTTAGAGCTTTAGTATGGTTATTACTATTTTTATTTTTATTATTTTTATTTATTTTCTTGTATATATTTTAATATTATTTATTATTTAAAATTATGATTATGATTTATTATTTATTATTTATTATTATTTATTATTTATTATTAAAGGGAGGGATATTAGATGTTTATGATCAGATTTAGAAAAAAAACTTATGCCATTAAGATAAATAACCACAAATTTATTTATCTAACCCATAAAAGCTATGTCCATAGCTCTCTCAAATGTTGCTCCAACATTGGTTAATCCAAATTGCATCCTAGCATACATGAATGTACCCCGAGGTGTAGTAAAGGTTGTCTTCTCTCTGTCTGCTGTATCATAATTCACCTCATTGTAACCTAAAACACCATAAAGCATAGAAAGTCTTTGTGCTCCTGAAACTATTTGAAGTAACTAATCCATTTTGGGCAAAGGATAATTATCTTTTAATGATGCCTTATTCAAATTTCTAAAATCCACATAGAGTCTTATTTCTCCATTTTTCTTTCCAACAGGAAGTAGATTTGCAACCCAATTAGAATATCTAAGAGGGAGGATGATCTGAGCATCTAGCATTTTCTTAATCTCCCTATCTACAATTGGTAGAAGGGATGGATTTATCCTTCTAAGTTTCTGTTGATAAGGTTTTTATTCTGGCTTCAAAGTGATCTTATGATGTATTAATGAAGTATCATAGGTCTTTAGATCAGTGTAAGTCCAAGCAAAAACATCCTTACAGTTTTGCAGTAACATAAGGTATTGAGCTTTGATCTCACGATCTAGAGGTGCATATATTTTGATGTTTTTGATATATTCATTAGTTCCAGTGTTAATATCTTCTATGTCATCTGATGAAGAAATGGACTAAAGGTTTCAAAGGACATCATTTTGATCAAACAATCTTTCTGAAGGAATGATTCCTTTTGGAATAAAATTATTAGATAACTGAATAATGTCATGACTAGAAATTTGGGTTTTAAAATTTGAAGTATCATTTCCATCTGTATTTTCATTTCTTTCAGTTCTATCTTCATCAATTTGTATAGATGAAAAATCATCTATTACCTGCAAAAATGATTTCAAATTTTCATCATATTCAAATATTTTCCAATGTTTCAAATTATCTGAGATAGATGGCCTATATTTGACTTGTATATGATAGAGTACATTAGTATGATTAAGAATTTTAAAAGAGCTAGTTGAAACAGCTAAGGCATCTACATGAGAATATGAGTCAAATTAAAAGAATCAAAGAAGTTTTCAACTAAATCCCGTACTTCATTTCTGTAGGACCTAAGTCTAGGGTTCTTGTTCTCGCAAGCATTTCTTACTTGCTTAACAATAAGTTTTGAATCAGTAAAGACACTTAATTTTTGGACTTTTAAGCTTTTGGCTAATTGTAATCCTAAAAGGAAACCTTCATATTTTGCCACATTATTTGTAACTTCGAAGTCTAATTTACATGATTGGTTATATATATAATAAATAGATATATATGTTTTTTTCAGGTGAAATTTAAACCACTCGAGCTATTGCCCCATCTTTCGTACAAGAGCCATCAAAGAATAGTTTCCAAATATCAGTTTGGTTTGGTTCAGGACTTTCAACTACCTCTTCAATTTTGACTTGAGCTTTATGTTGGTTTGAAGTGAATTGAAAACAACCAAAGTCTTGATCTATTTCATAAATTGGATGGTTTCTTGGCTCGTCAGTCTTACAAATAGTATGTACAAATCTTACGTCTCTATAAAATCTTAATTGCTCCCCTCCATAAACAAGAATAGTAGCATATGACATATCCATCTATAGAGTTCCCCCCTAATTTGGCACAATAAGACCTAGAAAGGAGCATTCCAAACTTGGGAGGGATATCTGTGACAACAATATGAAGTACTACACTTTTCACTGGAATTTGGGCAAGGTTAACCACTATATCTTTGATCAATCCTAAATAGGGCACCTTTTTAGAATCAAAGGTATATACGTCATGGTAGGATCTAGTTATGTCGAGTTTCAAATGATCCATGATAGATTTTGGCATAAGGTTGTGTGATGCTCCTGACTCAAGCATACAATTATACAACATGGAATCATTTGTTTTAAGAGTTACATATAAAGGAGGCACTATCTCATCTATCATGTCATAACTAGGGCCAAAATCTATTGCTGGTTTTTCATCTTGTAGACTTATGACATCACCTTCAGCATCAACCGAGCTATTTTGTATCCATTTTGTGACTTGGAATTTGTAACCAGGGTTTTTAGAAAGTTCTAATAGTGGAATTGGGATCTTAACCCTCTCTAATTCTTTTTCAACATTAAATGTAGTCAAAATGTTTTTACCAGTTTGGGTAGTATCAATTGACTGATCAAAGGGCTGAATAAGTGTCGTTTGAGAATGAACAGTTTTGGTATGTGGTTCAATTACTAGAGTTTCCTTTGGAGGTCTCCCAAGATCAAGCTTGGGTCTAATATCATACCTCATGTTTAACTTTGCAATTAAAAATTTAGAGAAAGCATGATATTTAGAGACTTGTGAAGCTTCCTAATCTTCTTAAACCTGATTTTGTTGTGAGAGAGGAATGATGGTTGTTTGATTGGAAGAAGAATCCATATTATTAATATATTCGGTAATTGTCATAGTATTATCATCAGGTTGTTGGTCATCTATCAATACAGGAGTAGGAATCTATTGATCATTTCTAGGTCTCTGAGTAATTTGTAGTGGTGGATTTCTTTTATACTGACCTTGATTTTGGTTTTGAGGTCTAGTAACTATTTGTTGTGTTGTCTTAGGCTGTATCTCAATATTTGAAATCTTATTTGATAGGTTTCTAGGAAGAGATGTTATTTCATCTATTTTTGAGTCTTCTGATTTAGTCTTAGAGGAACTAGAGGCTTCTTGAACAGTTTTGAGTTTTCTTTGGGCCTTTTCTTCCTTAAGTTTTAAAGAAGTTGAGGCTTCCCTATTTGCTTCTACCTCTATAGCATTTGTTTTCATATCTTCAAGAGTTCTTGAAGTTCTCTCTCGTAGCATAACATCAAAGTCATCATCAAAAGCTTTAGAAAATTAGACTTAGCTACTGCTATAGGGGGCTTACAATCAGCGGGCATTTTGTGATAGAGTTTATTGAATCTTTTGATAAAATCTCATACTGGTTCACCAAAGTTCCTTTTAAGCTCTTGAAATTCTGTGAGGAAGTAAAGAGGATCCTTTCTCACACTCCATTTATTTTTAAATATGGTTGTAAGCTCTTCCCAATTTCTAATGGAAGCTACTAGTAACTGCCTAAACCAAATGCTTACATTTCCTTCAAGTGATTGTACAAACAATCTCATATAAACGTTTTCTTGTTCAATATTCATGTTGTCTGCAAAGTCTAGGAAAGCTTGAAGATGGTCCTCAGTTGAGGGACCAGATTCTCCATTGTACTTTGGAAGGTATTTTAAGTATTCAGCTCAGAATGCATCAAGGCTATTAGGTAAGACTAAGGCAACATATCTAGCCTGTACAATAGGTTGGAAAGCCATGATAGCAGGTGGTGTATGAGGTGCTTGAGGTGTATGAGGTTGTCCAGGTAGAGTATGAGGTGTTTATGTGGATGTAGAGGATGAAGAAGAAGTAGAGGAAGAAGATGGTGATTTAGAGGTTGATGAACTAGTTGGAGGTAAAGGAGGAGGTCTCCTAAAAGACTTCAAAGGTGTCTTAAGAACTAACTTTGGGACCTGTAAAGGAATAAATTCTTTTGTTTCAAATATAGGATTGGAATACATACAGAAGGTATCCTCAAGTTTTTCAGAAGAAGAAGCTTCAGGTAGGTCAAAAATGGAAGGAAAATGATAGGTGGTAGGGGATATGAAATCTGTGGGTTTATATTCTGGTAGATTAACACCCAAATCAGATTCAATTTTTGGTGATCCTGATGGTAGTGTGGGTATTGGGTGAGATTCTAATGAGTGAATAAGGTAGGTTGAATTAAAATCAACTCCTTTATCTAGAATTTCAACAACCCTAGGCAATAAATGGGAGTAATCAGGATCAGATGGGATATTACTATAGGGGTCAAATGATTCGAATTCTTCAGACTGTAGGACTAAAGAGGAAGAACAAGATGTTTGGTGTCCCCTTTTAGAACTGGATTTTCTCAAAAACCTTTTAGAATATGATAGAAGACTAACTATGTCATCTTATGAACGAGATTTGGTATGTTTAAAAGGTGCCAACTTGGGAGTGTGGAGTCACCTAGGTGAATGATTTTAACCTTTCTAAACCTTTAATCACCTTTAAAAGAAAGAATGAATGAATATCATTGTCCCAAGGGAAACTTAAATGAAATTTGAATCCCTAGCACTGACGCTAGTCTGATGTTGTACCTCTGAGATAGTAGTACGTCAAATACCAATGCCAGAGCATCTAAAATAATTGTTTTGGGGTTTTTGGTTTTAGTTTTGGAAGACCAATGCATGAAGAAAGACGTATAATTGAAATACTTAATCCTTTGGGTTATATTAATATCTCAGCAAAGGGTTGCTATAAATCTTAACACAGTGATATAGATCAAAATAGTGGCGAGAAGAATACAAAAAATAATATGATTATCACAGTTTCCATACTATAAAATAGAACAATCATAAGTAGGAAAACCTTCTAAACTACGTTCCAAAGGTTCAAGGTAGTATACTTAAGCTTACATAAGATGCTGATGATTTATTGATTATAGGGGATTATCTAAACATACAATTCATTAATCCATTCTCTTAATAGATGATCGCTTTAGGAGCTTATAGGAATAAATTGAGACACAATTATTCCTACCTAGATATCTCTATAAGTCATAAGCATATGAAGGAAAGCATAATGATTGATAACTGGAAAAAATTACAGGATAACAAAAACTTTGTAAAACCAAATTCAGAATCCTCTGCTTTGTATTAAGGTTCCAGAAAGACCGAGTACATCAAGTGTGTACAAAAGCTTCCTTGAAAGGTGTCTTCTAGGTTCAAAGTAGAATGAACAGTCACAACTTAATAAGCAATGAACAATGAATCTTGAACTTCGAACCATGAATAACTCGAGAAGAGAGTTATTTATACAATAATGAAGCTAGGAAACTATCCTAAAACTAATTAAGATTTATTCTAGGAAAGGAAAGATCTTCATACAAGAAGACAGGGGCAGCTATTGAACTGCTTCTTGTTGTCCCTTTTATTTAGGTTGTGTTGGCTTTGTTGTTTGATATTTTGCCCCTTTAGGCTACTTGATTGTTTGCATCCTTTACGTTGGTTGATTCCTTGATTAGATCTTTCATTTGATACTCTTTAAAATTGTGTGAATATTCTTTGACCTTTCTAAGTAACCTTCATTGTTTTCCTTTTTACCTTTACTGTGCATTTCAGGTTTTTACTCTGCTTTTTGAAAATAAATAATTTTGATTTTATGTCACATGTTAAAGTAATTTGATATGAAATTTGCATTTGTCTTCCAACTGTATGCATGCTTTTTCCTTTGTAATCCTGGAACAAGAGTCATTACCTACAAAACATAGAGACAATTAAGAAAAACATAGGTGATAGAGAATGTATTAAATGGCTTTATAGAGGTTGAAGGGATATTGAGGAGTCCAAAGCATATCGTAAGGTAAAATTATGGTTTTATGGGTCGCAGAGGCTTTATGGAGGTTTCACTATGAAAATAGGTGAAATAAAGGAAAAATGGTGATTTTTGCATTTAAACGGAGAAACAACTTTCTTTTTGAAATATGGGGCGAAGTGAATAGTGGCCATTTTGTTGTTATGCGGGAGGTAGTTTTGGTTTTCATCGCACCGTTTTATGGAGTGAAGGTAGTTTTGGGAGGGGTCACTCGAAATAATATGAGCTTCATATGTAGCAAGCGGAGGTCATAGGAATACCACTTTTTGGGCGAGTAAAAATTGGACAGAGAGCCAACTCGAAATCACTGAGGGTCGTGGATTTGAATGGATTTGATCGAACAGTGGTGGAGTGAAAGTGCAGTGTGGAGGGAAGAGGAAAGAGCAATGGAGGCACCTAGTAGTTAATTATGGCAGCAATGGGCTTTATTGTGGTTAAAACCGAGATTAGCGGTGTTTTATGTTTAAACCATAAAAACATTTTAACAAAGAAATCCTTCCCAAAATAGATATGGCAGACTTTAAATAATATGAGTGCAGGTGGATAATGATGTCGAGTCTGGGTTCATCGCATATCATAATTGGAGTTTAGCAGAGGAAGGCCCATCGCAAAGCAATGCGATAAGGGCCAGATGCGATATGGAAATAAAGCATGGATAATATTTGTGTCGGTTCCGAGCTTCCATCGTAATCATAGATTGCAATGGCAGAGGGTAATGCTATTAGTTAGGAATTGCGATGGAGGTGGATGTGATATCGCATGAAATATGAAATATATTGTGTCAGGTCTGGGTCCACCGCAATAGAAGATCGTAACGGCGAGGAGAGAGGATGCATGTTGAAAGGCTTGTGATCTGTCAAAGCGATATTTTATTGAATATATAGTTTTTATAATAAAACTAAGGATTTCAGGGTATTTAAATAAAGGAGTTAATAATATATAGGAAAAGGGAATTTAGGGGTTTAATACATTAAGTTAGGGTTAATATGAAATATGAGCTGGAAGGGGAAATATACTTGAAAAGGGGAAACATACTAAGTATAATGGTTTTCATGGGTTACTTTATTTCCGCATATATATATCAATACTTAGGCTAAACACCTTTTTGTGGGTTTTTTTGGGAAAAAAGGGATTTTACATGGGGTTTTCACTTTTCCTAGGTAAAAGGTATTTTAACCTTAGGAAAAGGGGTTTTATGTAAAATGGATGAATATGAACTGTATGAAGGTGGGAAGGGGAAATTAGTAAATGTAGGGATGAATGGAGATGAGGGAAGTTAATTAATTCACCTTGTCGACCTTCATTTGCTTTGTGTAATAGCCTCATGGACATAGAAGCATATGGTAAAACATGATAAATGTACATTTTGTCCAATCAATCATCAAACTTCTGCAACCTTTCTTCTACTTACCATTTTCTTATCCTATCATTGTTTCTTCACTTAATGGGTGCATTTAAGATAGAAAAACCTTTTCCTTTCTGTTTATTTTACAAAAGCAAACTATCTAATTCTAATCTTATAACATCCAAGTGCTCAGACTAAACTAATGATCACCTTATTATTATCTACCTAACTACTAATTTTCCAAGATTAAACAGTTCGGCCAAATCTTTATTCTCTAACTATAACATCAAATTTAAAGCATGAAGCAATCAAGTTTAAACTATTTCACTATCATGGGTTGTGGAATTTATGACAAGCTACACACAACCATTATTTTGCAGAAATAACAGTACTGGCATTTAGACTTGCTCACTTTCAGAGTTTATTTCTTTTCTTTCTTTCTAACCTAAAATTTTATTTTTGTATTTATTTTTTAGGACATATAACCTAACATTTTCTTTGATATGGACATCATCATGAAGATTTTTTTCACTAACGTTTTATTCACTATTGTTATGTCGATATCCTAACTTAACATTTTTTTCAAAAGATCTTTTAATTTTTGACTATTTTATTCTACCTTATTAGAACTAAAAAATGCTACAACATTATACACTGTCTTTTTGATCTGTTGCATTATGTAACATAGACAACTTCACGCATAGTCTATAATACATTTTTCATTAATGGATCAAGTGGTATAAGAGCAGTAAGGTTTTTAAAAGTTTGACAAGTCTGTTTGGAGATTTGAATGCTTACTAGGTTGAGGCTCAGACGAGGTGAAGGAGAACTTGTTGAGGCAAATCCAAAGAATCGAAGGGGCTTGTCACAAAGAAGGATGGTAGATGAAACTCCACTTGGGTCATAATGCCAATTCTTGGATAGTTTCATGACGATATGTGCAATGGCGGAAGAGATATATAATGAGTTTAAAAAGGTAAAGGTGAAAGCAGTTCATCACCTAAACTAGACAAAGGAGCAGAGGAACCTTTTCTTTTTATCCCTCGAGATAAAGAAGATAAAGGAAAAGGATAAAAGCCTCCACCATCTCCTCCATCATCACCATAATTGTCATCATCATCGTCTTATTCTCATAAAACTAGTTCTTCTAAGAAGAAGAAAAAGAAAGCCTCTTTGATAAAATTAGATGTAAAATTTGATTTGCCAATTTATGATGGAGAACTTAATGCTGAAACGTTTGATAATTGGATAAGGAAAATTGATGTATATTGCAGGATGCAGAAAGTTAATTCAGAAAGAAATAAGATCCAACTTGATAGCCTTTGACTTGGAAGAACCGCACTTGTATGGTGGGAAGGCAAGACACAAGAAGATCTCCAAAAACATGGTAAAATCATTTCAACTTGGAATGAAATATTTCTTCCATTAAAAAGCAATTTTATCCTTTGGCTTATATGTAACAAGCAATGATGTGTTGGCAAACACTACCTCAACTAAAAGGTCAAAGTGTTTAGAGTTATACTCAGGAATTCTGCAAGAGAGCTTTAACATTAGGCATATCATTGGACTCACCAAAGGCATTTTTAAGCTATATAGGTGGTCTTCATATTTATTTAATACATACTATACTTATGTTTAATCCAACTAGCTTAGATGATGTATCAATTCAAGCAACTCATCTAGAGGCTAGAGGTAGAAAATGTAACCCCAAATATTGGGAAATCATCCAAACCTATTGAAAGCAAGAATAAATGCAAGAAGAAACTGAAATGGAAGGAGAGGAAAAGAAACATTGTGAAGAAGGATAAACCTTCATGCGCTCAGAAGAAACTAAAATGGAATGAGAGGAAAACAAACACTGTCAAAAAGGATAAACCTTCATGCACGATGACGAACACTGGTGGTATTTGCATCCAGAATTGAAGCCTAAGAAGTTCAAGAGTAAAAAGCGAAAGAATCGTACTGTTCAAAAGGACTTGGGGTCAGACTCAGGTGATGAGACAATAATTACAACTACAGGTATAAAAGGTAAAGATTCTAAAGCATCTACAAGTACTTCTTCACATCTTGTTGATAATGATAATGATGAGAGGAAAAGGAATGAGCTATTTCATATTAGAGTCATTCCCAAGCATACTAAAATTGATTCTTTTTTCGATATTGGGTCAGAAGTTAATTTTATTTCTGAAGCAATTGTAAAGAAGTTTGGTTTAGAACCAAAACCTCATAAAAAGACATATCCATTAGGTTGGGTGTGTGATAAAACTGAGCTACAAGTTACGAAACAATGTAAGCTTCATCTCCCTATTGGGTCAAAGTTTGTAGATGAGGTTGAGTTAAACATAGTCCCATTGGACATATGCGGAATTGTATTAGGAAGTCCATAATTGTACACTAGAAAGGCTATCTTCCATCGAATTGAAAATAAGTATCAACTCACTAAGGATGGAATTGAATATATTGTAAGGGCTCATAAAATTAAAGATAACCTCTCTCTCATAAAATTAGGATAGATGAAAAGAATTGAAATTCAAGTAAGCAATTTTTACTTATGATTGTAAAAGAAAAGGATATTGATAAATTCGATGCATTTCAAGGCTGTAATCCTAAATAGAAAGTAGATTTATTTAAATATGTTTCCAATTATGATATTATGTTTCAGGAGCCTAAAGGGCTTCCACCCAAGTGAGAGATAGAACATGATATTTATTTGCAGCAAGATGCTCCACTACCTAATATTGGAATGTACAGGTTATAAGCTCTAGAGAATGTAGAGATAAAGAAGCAGGTATAGGAGTTGCTCAATCAAGGATTTATTCAACTAAGCACATCACCACGCAGATCACCTATTGTGTTAGTGTGAAAGAAATATGGTTTGTGGAGAATGTGCATTGATTTTAGAGCACTAAATAGAAGCACAATAAAGAATTGTTATCCTCTTCCTCATATTGATGATTTATAAGATCAATCAAAAGATGCAGTTTACTTCTCTAAACTAGATTACGAAACAACTATGATCAGATTAGAGTTGCATAACATGATGTATGGAAGACTACTTTGAAAATGAAGCAAGGACTCTATGAATGGATGTTTATGCCTTTTGGCTTAACTAATGCTTTGCTACAGTTATGCGAGTCATGAATGATGTATTTAGACCATTTATTGATGATTTTGTTATAGTATATTTAGATGATATTATTGGTTTTAGTAGAACATGGGATGAACATGTAAAGCATGTAAAGCAGATTTTAGATGTATTGAAAAGAGAAAATCTCTATGTAAAACTGTCAAAATGTGAATTTGACAGAACATATTTGAATTATCTGGGTTATATTGTAGGGTGTGGTGAATTGAAGATAGATCCCTCTAAGGTTGAAGTTATTGTAAATTGGCCTAAGCCTAATACTGCTACAGAAGTTAGAAGTTTTGTAGGGGAAACACAATATTGGAGAAAGTTTATCGCTAACTTTTCTTTGATTGTAGCTCCTTTACATGCTTTGACAAGTGTGAAACAAGTGTTTCAGTGGGGAGGCAAACAACAGAAAACCTTTGAGACATTGAAATAAAGGATCAATACAACGCCAATACTAGAACTACCAGATCTGTAGCATCCATTTGATATCGAGACAAATTTAAGTGAATATGCCATGGGGGTAGTGTTGATGCAGCACATAAATCATATATGCTTTCATTCTAAGACATTTACATCAACATTAGTTAGCTATCCTACATATGATAAAGAATTGTATACATTAGTTCAGAGTGTTAAAAAGTGGAAACATTATATAATGGGTAAAGAAACAATCATACATACAGATCATCAACCACTTCAATATTTACACTCACAAACTTAACTGCAACAATCAAGACATTACAAGTGGATGGGTTTTCTACATCAATTTCATATTGTTATTAGATATAAGAAGGGCATACATAATAAGGTTGCATGCATGTTATCAAGACCAATTACAAATGCATCCACAATAGTTAAGCATAATTCAGTAATTCATGAAATTTACATTGAACAATATGCTCAAGACACAAATTTTAAGGATGTATATGGAAATTTAATTCATGGCAAGTAGGTAGAAGAATTGGATTATTATATAAAGGACAAACGCTTATATCATTTGGGAAAGTTATGCATTCCACAAATTGAAAGAGTTAATATAATTCAAAAAGCACATACTTCCTCATAGTAGGTCATTTTGGTGTAAATAAAAAAACTGCACAATTACAAAGATTCTATTATTGGCCACGAATGAACGAGATAGTTTCTAGATATATTAAAGGATGTACTATGTGTGCTACAAGCAAGCCAAGTAATAGAAAATTAGGCTTGTATACTCCACTTCCAATTCCTTCTCATCCTTGGGAAAGTGCTTCCATGGATTTTGTTGGGGGATTGCCAAAGTCTAGAAAGGGTCATGATTATTTGTATGTAGTTGTGGATAGGTTCAGTAAGATGTGTATTTAGAAATCATGTAATAAAGAGGTCATAGCTAAACAATCTGCAAAGTTGTTCTTTGAAAATGTATGGGTTCATTTTGGGTTACCCACTTCTATTGTATTTGATCGAGATTCTCGATTTGTTGGGAAATTTTGGTCCAGTCTATGGGAGTTAATGGACACAAGGTTAAAGAAGAACACAACATTTCATCCAAAAATAGATTCTCAGACATAAGTGGTCAACAGGACAATGATATAGTTTCTTCGAGGTTATTGCAGCAAGCATCCCAAACTTTGGGATTAGCATTGTGTTATGTTTAGCATGTGTTATGTTTAGCATGCTTACAACCATGCTAAACATTCTTTTACTTAGAGATCCCCTTTTGAGACTTGTTTTGGTTTTATACCAAAGTATCCCTTGGATTTTGTCTTTGGTAAAGACATAGCAGTTGATGGACATAGTGATGTGGACAAAGCAACCAAGTTCATTGAACAAATCCAGGAAATTCACCAGGTAATATAGGAATAGCTAGAAAAGAGCTAGGCAAAGTATAAGGCGTGACATGACAAGCATCAAGTTGAGCATAGTTTTCAAGTTGGTGATCAAGTCTGGTTGTATATTAGCAAAGAAAGACTACAAGGAGAATCTAAAAAGTTAAAACCAATTAGATATGGTCCTTTCAAATTACTTGATAACAATGGTGAAAATGGTTTCCGCCTAGATCTACCAACTTACATGCAAATCGGCTCTCTCATAAATGTTGAGTTACAGGAGGACACAGCTCTTGACAGGAGGACAAGAAATTCGCGACAAGGGAATATTGAGTATCTTTGAGTTGGACTCAAAGGTACAGATCCAAGTAATGCATGATGTATAGAGATTGGAAAAGTGAGGGAACTTTATCTTCAATTACTCGATATCTAAAACCAACTTTTGGTGAACCAAAAGCTTCCAGTGGGGAGGAGTGATCCAAAATGGATTCAGAAAAGCCTCCAGATAAGAAGTCTTCAAATATAGGTGAAATTGGACTCATGTTCAAGTGCTCATTAATACAAATCCAAAGGTCCAAATAGTGTGTAAATCTGAGTTTGGATGAAGAAATTAGAGCTGCTAAAGATTTAGGCCAAAAAGTCAATGCCTATGTCAACATGACATGTGGAAACTTGGGAAAGAGTCATAAGTTATTGATGATGTTAGTGCAGAAGGTGACATGGCAGTCTACAGTTGGTTCATACCATACGTGATGGGATCAGTGAACAAGGGTGGAGATCATCCGATCAAATGAGATCAACACATATTGTGTCAAAACATGCAAGCAGGTTATCCTGGAAAACAAACGAGATGAAATTATGCAAAATAAGTTAAACTCCCTTGAATTCTAGCAGGGAAGCGGTAAGTGGTTTATCACATGCCTTAAAGGTAGGAATTTTTTTTTTCATAAATCTATGTGACTCCACTCAACAGTTGACACATAGCATCCCAAAACCTATTTCTCGCGTGGCTTTGGAGAATTAACCGATGTGCTAGTTGGAGTGCAAGATTGTGCGACAACCATTGGATTAAGTAGGACATATCAATGATGTAGAATGTCTGGATTAGTTGATGAGTAGGATACGATAGCCGTTGGATCATATGGTAATGTAATTTACGATGAGAAAAGGCCGGATGGTCAGGGTTAACTCCATGCCTACCGGTCATTTGGGTTATCCTCTATTTTTAGTGTAATCGTATTTTTCTCGATTATGGCAGTTTGTAACTATATGTGGTATATTAATACCATAACACAGAAAAGGTTGATAGGTGTGGTTTTGAGCCATTCTAGGGGGGTCTGGAGGTCATAGTGGCCAAGTATGGTTGAGTGTTTATTTTTTTTGACTCGAAAAATTGAGCTAAACATAGTTGTGAGATCTATTTTCATGTTTGAGACTCGGTTTCTGAGCTCACACCTGTAACAACAATTTGAAGACATAATAGAGAGGTCAACACTAGAAGTGAAAGGACCAAGATATGTAGCCAAGAAGTCAGGTGAAATCCTTTATTAAATTTGGTTGTGTTGATGGTTTGAATGTGTTTTCTAATTGTCTTAAATTTTTATGTTATTTTCAATCTTTTCGACCCATTCCATTAAGTAACATAGGCAACTTCATTCACACATAGTCTATAATACCTTTTTCATTAACAGATCATGCATCGCCAAAATTTGTGGCAATGTTTCCCTTCATCTAGCCACAAGGGCATAGATGCAGATGACCGTGGAATGTTGGGAATCCATGATTAAAAACTGGTGTGAGGAAGTAGTGGTGAACATGAAGGGCTAGTTAACTAGGTGTAAGAGTGGTAAATTGAAGAACTTCAGTCATGGTTCCATGCTTGTTACTTTTTCCCTAGAGAGGGTTCCTATTCTTCAGTCACAACAGATTCTGGGAGAGAAGGGGAGTCTGAGGGATCCACACATGATGAGGTGGGTTTCATTGAAGGCACACCATGGAGGTGATGGGCTCGCAGTTAGGTATATGACATAGTTTTTTGACTGGTTGAGCTAGTAGATTGTCTCGATAGAGGAATTTCCGTATGTCGAGATGGATTACAGAGGTGATCATGATATCCCACTTTCTATCAAAACTTAGTAGGGTGATCTAGTTAAGAATTTCTCATTTGACATATTTTCAAATTTTCAAAATTTGTATGTGTTTTTTGTCCTCAAAGATCCGAAATGCATGTGCAGATGTGGGTCCAAACCGACCAGCCGGGCTGAGTCAATATAATAGATGAGGTGAGTAGCCTATAGTAGCCGTGGCAGCGAACCCAGAGGTAGAGGAAATACTAACAGAGTTGGAGCACAACCTTGAGAGGTTGACTTACAACATCTAAGAAACTAGGGTTGAAGACATTTGACACACCTATTAGAGGCATGTAGTTGGGGTTCCAAGGCCTCTCAGATGTTTTCTGTGTCGAGTTGCTTGTGCTATTGTGTTTTATCATGAGCATCATCAAGCCTAGATGTTCTAGTTTCTAGGACGATTTTTTACTCTTTGGTGTCATCATATTTAGAAAATAAAAGGCCAATGGGCCTTGTGTCCTTGGATGACATATTTTCTAGACAACCCAAACTCTATTTTAATGAAAAGCCTACTACTTTTTACCTATGCTTATCTTGATCAATGTATGAATGAATATTGTTTTTAATTTACATATGTTGAAATGTCTATTTAACACATGATTCACTAATGCATCTATTAATGTGTTTAAATATATCAGAATGTGTTGATGTTCGATGTAATCAATTTTTCTTTCCAAAGAGACAAACTCGTAAAAATACTCTTAACATGGTTGGATTCCTTACTGCATATACATAGTTTAAATGTAATACAACGAGCTGTGAATCTAACCTAATGATCAAATACCATATACAAAATATGATGTCATTAGCTAATAGCTCAATGACTGAAGTATATTCCACTATATTGTTTATTGTTTGACCAAGGCATATTCCCTGAATAGAAACTAACTCATCATTGTGTCAATAGATAACCCAGCTTACGGAAGATAAATTCTGAGTATTATGACTAGCGTCATCAGCAAAGCCAATGTAAGTCTGAGAGAATATCGATATCTACAAATCAAGTGTAAAAACAGGATAAGAAGGAAACGTAGTAGCAAATGTCAAAAAACACTAATCACATGTTCCTAAAAAATAGTAAATAATGTACAAATATTCACCAAAATTTTATGCAAAATATTTCTTTGGGTAAAGATCACTTTTGGGTTTTCCCAAAGGAACACCATTGTAATCAACCAACTCATAGGCACCTTTAGCTAATACACATTTTATGATGTAAGGGCCATGCCACATGGGCTCAAATTTCCCTGCACCTAACCTTTCATCAGCTTGATCATAATTGAAGACTAGGTCACCTTCTAAATATGTACGAGGATTAACATTTTGATCATATAGGGCTTTGATATGTTTCTGGTGAGCTTCACTAGCCAATATGACATTACGACAATTTTTATCTAATTGAGCTAAATTCATAAAGCATTCTTCATTTGCAGAGGTAGTTGGTAATAATTCGATATCTAACTTGAGGGATGGGATTTCACATTCAATAGCTAATACGTCTTCCAAACCATAAACAAGATGGAAAGGAGTAAAATCGGTCGATATTTTTACAATAGTACAGTAAGCCCACAATGCTGAAAAGAGCATAGAATGGTAGTTTCATTTATGCATACCAACTATCCATTTAATCATATTGGTTAAAACTTTATTAATAACTTTGACCTAAGCATTATCTTGTGGATAATATGAAGTAGAGCTATCATGGCGATGACCGAGTTGTGTGGATAGTTCGACCATCATAAAGTTTCGAAAATGACTACCATGGTCTGTAACAATAGCTTGTGGGACACTGAACCAAGAAATTACATCATTGAAAATGAAAATTGTTGCATTTTTTTCGTCATCACTCTATGTAGGCATCAACTCTACCCATTTTTTAAAGTAATCAACTACAAGGATAATGTATCCATGCCCCTCGTCTGAGTGAGGATTACACATGATGAAGTTAATGCCCCATTTGGAAAAAGGACCGACAACAATGATAGGGTGAAGAGGAGCTGTGGGTGATCACATTTTGTGATCATAGATTTGAAAATTATGGAATTCATAGACTATAGTTATGTAGTATTTAAACACTGATGACCAAAAATAACCAACACATAATATCTTTTGGGTAGTAGCATACCCAGAGATGTGACCTCCACATGCTCTAGAGTGGTAGTCATTTAAAGTTTTCTCGGCTTCTTGAAAAGTTAAACAACATTGGAATATAGAATCGACACCACGATGACAAAGAGTGTCACCAACAATATTGTATCATTGGGATTCATATCAAATTTGCTTATGATCAATTTTGGATAACTCAAGCATAAAATTTTGTGTTTGGAGATATACAATGATGTCTCCATACCATGGATCTAACTTATTAAGAAGAAAGAGAGATTCGTCAACAAAATAATCTCTGCTACAGTTTCTATATAAGTATGGGGAAGTCACACAATAGTTCATCGAAAAACAAGGATTTCTTTGATTTGGATTTTTCAAATTCCAAATGAAAATATTGTAAAATAGTTATCCACTTCGAGTATTTGTCTCCTATCAATTGTTTGGTGAGAATGTACATGATGGAGTTGTAATATGAAATGACAGTTGTTTTTCAGAGAAGTATATAGTGATGGAATCGTTGAACAACTTGCATAGCTGCCAAGGCTAGCTTCTCCACATGTGTGTATTTAATCTTAGTTTTAGTGAGACTCTTAGTCAAATAATAAATCACATCTTTGCTGCTAAAATCATCCTCTTGGACTAACACCGTGCCAATGCTGGCATCAGATGCAGCTAAGTACATAAAGTAGTCTCGATGATAATTGGGTGGATGCAATAACGATGCATTAGTCAATGCATGTTTTAATGCGTCAAAAGCTTTATCAGCAAGTTCATCCCAAAAAAATGGGATACCCTTTTTGAAAAGTTGAGTAAAACCTTGGGTTAGTTCAGCATAATTGTGGATGAATATACACAAAACGTTTTCCTTCCCTTGTAAACATTGGAGTTGAGTAAGGCTAGAAGGAGCAAGAAAATTCAAGATTCCCACTACCTTGAGGGGATTAGCATGAATGTGTTCCTTTGAAATGATGAAACCTAGAAGTCGACCTGATTGAGCACAAAAACACATTTGTGTGGATTTAAGTGATTATTGTAATGCCCACACCTAATGAAAATTGTTTTTAAGTGCAATGGGTGATCCTAACGTTTAATAGAATGAGCTAGTAGGTCATCTAAATAAGGCTGAACAATATGCTTGATATCGTGGAACATATAAGACATTTCTCACTGAAAAGTCGTGCTAACATTTTCGGTCAAATGGGAGTTTGCGATAAGAAAAAGTTCCACATGGGCATATAAATTCGGTTTTATATTGATCGACAGGGAGTATGTTTATCTGATTGTAGTAAGAAAATCCATCCATAAAGGAAAAAATTCATTTCCGGCATAGTCGTCGACAATTTGGTCGATATACAGAGTTGGATAGTTGTCCTTGGGATAAGCTTTATTGATATCTAGGAAATCAACACATCATCGAATAGTTCCTTTCTTTCTATTAACAAGCACAATATTTGACACCCAATTGGTTAAAGGAATGTGGTAAACGAAACCTAGTTTCAACAATTTTTCTACCTCAGTTTTGATAGCGGCAACTTTTCACGGATGTATAGGATGTAATCATTTTCCAACTGGCTTAGCATCCAAATAAATTCTTATTTCATGTAAAACAATGCTAGGGTCAATTCCTAGCATCTCTTTGTAGCACTTGACAAAAATGTCATGAAATTCTTGAAATAGGGCTTTATAAGTTGAAATCTCTTCTAATGAACAAGAATCTCCTATATAAATATTTTCAGTTATTCCAGGCTTCACTGAGATATTTATAGGTATCATTGCCAATATGTTCCCTAAGTTCTATTCCGAATTGGAAGAAAGGGTGGATATTGGACATTGAGGATCACTAAGGGTCTTAGATGAAAATATAGATGAAAAATTATTCTCAATTTTGTCAGAGAATGGAAATAAGTTTGAATGATTATGAGTATTGTGCCATGGTATTTTGTCCAAGGTCATAAGTTCCATAATCCCTTCATCTATTAAAAAAACCATGTTAAAAGGATCATGCATAAAGATTGCTTCCAAGCATTACAAATGAGAATATTCGTCAATAATCGTATTAATCCAATCATTATCAGATGTTGATAAGTTGGAAAAAGACTGAATTACCTCATAGGCTAACTCAAAAGGGCTACAAAAAATTTCATCACCATATAAGATCATTTTTTATTTTGAAGGTACTTTCCACAAATCTACTAATTCAAAATTACTTGATGTAATCATATTAATTTGGGCATCATTATGAGGGAAATTGGGTGGAGGAGACATGGAAGTTCCCATCAAAGATGGGCCTTTGAACAGACAAACACCAACTTCCTCATAAGGAGTGGTTGATTTTCTAACAAATGGGATACTACTAGAGGAATTAGGATCTGAGGTATGGCATAAGTCCAACTCCGACCAAGCAAAAGGTTGTAGTCAAGTTGAGCATCAACAACCTCAATATCTATTGCAATTTGTTTTCCGTTTAATTTGATTGGTAAATCATTTAAAAGTTCATATGGATGAAAACCTCTTCCATTGAAGGCCTTCAAAGTCATGGGAGATTTATTGATTGTTGGAGAACCCAAGGCTTTCCAACAGGAAATGGACATAACGCATGTTGATGCTCCTTTGTCAATCATTGTTCAAAAAGCTCGTCGAGTTTTGATGTGAAATGGTATTTGAAAATCCAGTTGGTGTGAGAGACGCAGGACATGATTTTTGAGATTGAAAACAACCAAATGGGAGTCTTGAGGATGTATTTATCCTATTGTTGATAATAAATTTCCTTTGTTCTTGGCAAGTTTATAACACTTCAAGGGCAGACATGGTCGAAGGTGACATAGCCAAATGTTCGACAATGTTATAGTTTTGGGCAGCCCTCCCATGAGGATTAAAATCTTACCTATGAAGCATGCCCTTAGGAGGTGGATGAATTATCATATCAGGGTTTTTTTTTTTCAATATGTAACAGCTCAGAAGAAGGAGTAGACACAGAAGTTTGAATAGGTAAGTTGTAGTCATCTCCATCTTCAACAGGACTCTTTGATGTGTAATCTTTGGATCTCATTGCTACCATAACTCTAGAAGACATCATCATGGTATCTGTTGATGCGGATGAGGAGGATTGGTAATGAGAGACCATTTGTTTGTCTTGTGGAGGAAAATGATCCTTCAAAACAACAGGTGTGGGTGAACTTTCGACGAATTTAGAAAATTTGGCCTGATGAGGGCACTCTTTCATGTAATGATCCTCCTCACAAATTAAGTAAGGGTATTGAGGTTTCCTCTTCTCATTAGACGGTTCATTATTGTTTGATTTCTCCTTAGAATGGTTGTCTTGTTTAGTTTTTCTTTTTCCCTTTTTCTTATTTCTGGATTGTTTTTCCTATTACAATTCTATTTCCTGGTTCACCCATAAAGATAGCTTTTCCTACCTAACCTTGCATTGCAATTCAAATGATAGGATATCCACCTAATTTAATGTTTTACCACAGGTCACCACTATATATAGTGTGCATACGCAATTCTCCTCGAACAACTCAGTTTTCTTACACCCATATAACCAACAATACATTTCTATCAAGTATTTATATACATCTCTAAGAATCTTTGTCAGATACACTATAGATGGGCTATGACGAAACTTGGCAGGCTCTCGACACCATGATTTGATAACATCGCCTACGTCAAGGGTATTCCATTTCGCGTAGAAGTTGTCATCTTCATATTCATTGGGCTTGAGAATCTTATAATATGACTGCATATCTTCACCAAAATAGTTGGCGATCTGACCGCCACTCTCACTGCAAAGGATAAGGTGCGATTCATCCATATATGTAATGATCCATTTAATAAATTTCGCACATGGCATGATTGAGAATATGCATGCAATCCTAGCATTCTAGACTTCTTGATGTTTATGTATGCATGCAAATCTTCCAGTTCCTCAAAAAATCTTTCCTACATGAATGTGTTGTAAATATTACTCCATGTGACCTCTTTTTCCTTATCAATAAAGCACTATGCATTTGCATATATGGGAATATATATCTTCTTAACTTCTATAGGTTCATAAACGATTGCTACTAAATGTTCTTTGGAGATCACTTTATGATGTGGCATGGCTCCAAAAAATGACGATAAGGTGGTAATACTTGTAGCACAGACACTTGTTTGGGGAAACACACTCATAATGACAATATTAACTTAAAAAAACCTAATTATCAAGCAATACTGGTAAATCATGTACAAGGAGACATTATAGATGAGAGAACATGAAAAAATATGAAAGAAATTTAAAAATAACTTGCATGCATGAGAAAATGAGCATGCAAACTGGGAGGGCATACTTTCAAAGAATGAAGGGACATGCAAGGTAATTTAGAGGTTTGTAGTGCACTCATGTGCTAAGAAAGAGGGAAAATTAATCTAGGGCAAACTAGCACACCTCAAAGGGTCGAAGGGATGAAATTACACGCCTTTGGGTCTTCCCTATGAGCTCATGCACTCAAGGAGACAAGAGGGGCACACCGCCACACTTCGAAGGGATAAAGGAAGAGGTCACAATGTGCCCATACGCTAAAGGTAAAGGAGGGTGTATTGTTTCATGCCGAAGGGTTTAATGAAGATGCTTCGTGCCTTCATGGTGCGCTCATGCTCTAAAGGGAGGGTACAGTTCTCTGTGGTGAGTAAGTGTGCTCTAGAGGATAACTTTCTCAAACAAGGCACAATCTTCGAGGATGATTAGGGTTTGAGCTCAAGAAATGTGCTCTACCTATTGGAAGCTTAGGAACAAGTTTGAAAAGAAATATTTGATGAAAAGAAGATTAAAATAAATATCTACAAGGCTTTATAACTGTTGTCACATGCATCATGGAAGGTGAATGGTTTCAAGAATGTGAAGAATTTCTGCATGCAATAATAGATTAACACTTGCAACATGAAGATTCAGCATAAACGCCAACAAATTAATTGAAAAAAAAGAGTTTGAAAACAAGAAAAACAAGATTTGGCAGTGGAATCATGAAATGTAATGGAAAGGTTAAACTCGCAAAACTTAATAGTTGCACTAGTTGATGAAGAGATTCTTCATTCCCAGCTGTGCACCCAACTCAGATGGAATTATTATGTAAGAAGAATGATTAAATAAGTTGATTTAAAGAATTTAACATGCAAAACTAATTCATTCATGAGCACCACTTGTTGTCGCATGAGAGGGTTAGTTAAAGAAGTTACGTGGGCTCCTATTTTTTAGGAATGCATCCTCATGTGACAAGGTTGGCTCATGAATGTATCTAGAAAGGCTGTAGTTCTTTGACATGAAGATGTGTGCTCATGGAGGGCACATATGTTCAGAATGAAGGAGTGTGCTCAAGGAAGGCACACTCCTTCGATTCGAATGACTGTGCTCAAGTTGAGTGCATGTATTCATCAACTTAAAGTGTGATTTTTATTTTTTGAGTGTTTTTCTTGCCTTTTCATGTTGTTGAGTGTTTTTTGAGTGTGTACATGGTGATAAGGCAAGTTTCAAGGTTGAGAAAGATCATGAGTTCACCTAACTGTGGACTAACTAAATCAAATGTTTCTAATGGTTAAGAAATGATGCTTAGGAAACATTGATTTAAGAGGATGTGATGCTATGAGAAAACATATAGATAACAAATCAAAGAACATGGTGACTCAAGGGCGCTTGAAATGAAAATTATCATAGGCTCCAAAATTAACATAGGAATTTTTTTTTTGGAGGGCCACTGTTGTAGTGAGAACACTTGGCGACACATTGGGAGAACTTAGCCTCTCTGAAATGGTTTCATTGTAAGTGCATAGTCTAATTTCTTCCGGAAGTATTGATTCATCCAGTGGGTTGCCTTTGCTCCTATTTCTTACCCAGTTAAAGATATAGTATTCACAAGTTCCTTTACTCGATGAAACATAACATATCATAAATCGTATCATTATCCTGTCAATGTAAGCAAGGGTAATATAGTATGGAAAAATGAAAACAACCAGAGTGTGAGTTTTACATCTCTGGCATTGCTTCACTGTTAGCAGGCCTGGAAAATACCCCAATGGAGTTTCTTTATGAACAAAAACGTTTCTTCACTACCAGTGAACCTGGACAACACCAAGGCGAAGTTGCTTGCTACACCTCCTTGTGCAAGACGCCTTTCTCTTCTTTCACCCTTTATATTTTATTTTTCAATAGAACTATGCATAGAAACATATTATTTTTCAATAGGACGAAGAGGGATCCCAACTTATTGAGAGTAGAGGATGTTTCTCCTTCAGAGACAAGTTTTATACCTTTGATTATTTGATCGCTAAAAGGTTTCCCCTTATCTTACGCTACACATAAGAAAGAACACACTATTCATAATAGGACCGAGCATAGGAATGAGAATCCTAAATAGATGTGGGCTTCATGGTTTACTTACAGCGTCCCGACTGAAGGATCATATTTTCCATCGAAAAGTAATTGAATCGAGAAGGATAAACCAAATCAAAGGTGATGGTGACAGACCATCCAAGGGTTGCACAAAAATACAACTTTTCGTTCGCAAAATATTAGCCAGTCATCTCAAAGTTCAAAACTGACTTTATTTAGAAACAACGAAATCCAAAAGAATAAAATAGAAATATGAAACATCAAGATATACAACACAAATGCAATGCATCTAACTACATGCAACCTATGCTACCCTAAATTAAACAAGAGGGGGTCAGGTCCTATAAAGTGAAATTTCCAATGAAACCATAGAAGCTTCTCTCGACCATTAGACCATGGGATATGATCATGAAGGATTGAAACAAAATGCAGTGCACTAAACAAAAGAAATTGTGAAAACATATGCATTGATGAATGAAAATAGGTAGTGAAACCACAACAATGTATTACACTCAACTTCTCTACAACACAATAGACTCCACAATAGAAGTAACGACCCAGTCCATGACTATACAAGATTTTATGAAGAGATTTCAAGTACAAGCCATGAGATATGGGTGTAGAATTAAAAGGGAATTCTAGCGAGTCTGGAGTGGGATCATGAAAATAGTCTTTAGGGAAAGATAAACAAAAAATAAACAGGGACAAATCCTTGTCATAATCGATGTTACCAGGTTGTCCATAATCAAATTTGTCATGCATGTGTGATTCTATGATGGATGATGGAAAACATTTGTTAATATTCTTCCTTGTTTCTTTATTATAGATCACATATTTTCTTGAGATGGGATGTAGTGGTGGAAGATAAATAGCCAAATTAAATCTCCTCCCCTGGGGATTGAAGAATTTTACATGGATAAAATAAGCATCCCTAAGGAGAGAGTCAACATCCCATATGATGACATGAATGATAAAATTATGAAAATGAATCATAAACTGACCAAGATCACAAATATCATCATGGTGATAAGAACCCAACATAACCATCAACATAGGATGAAGTGTCCCACTCACCTAACTTATCTTTGAATCCTGACAAGATTTATAATAAATCTGGGTAAACAAGTTCAACTACTTATCAAAATAATATTTTTTATCCAAATCATGAGATTCAGAAGAAGATAATTTTTCAAGATTATTGCAAAAATCTTCAATGATAAGCATATCATTTTCTTGACCAAATGAAGATATACCTAAAACAAAGTGGTTAATAATCATCTTAGATTCCATTTAAAGTTGTTGCAAATGAAAATCTTCATGCAAGAACAAATATTCATCCATATTAATTGAACAATCATCATCGTATAATTCAGAGAGATGAAAATCATCAGGGTCATGATCATTAAAGGGTTCAATTTTATAAATGGGTGAAAGTTCAACTGGAAAAATATCAAGATTAGTAGATGATTGATTTAAAAGCTCGAATGAATCACCATCATGGAGAAGATGTGAAAGAAAGATAATTTCTTCATCAACATATTGATCTTTTGATTTAATGATCGATTGAGGTTTGAAACATAGAATAACAAAAGGATGAGGACACAAGACAAAAGGAATATCCATTTCTTCCTCAAGATATTGAAATTCTTTTGGATCGGGAGGACATGAGGAATTTTATTCAAAAAAATTCCATGACATCCAGACTAAGAAATCAAATTTCTCATCTAAGAACTGCCAGTCCACATCCTTGTCTGGGGAATCATAGCAATGATGAAAGAATCAATTAGTGAAATATTCAAGTGGTTCATTAGGTTCCATTTTGAGTTGATCAATTTCATTAAGAAAATCTTCATATTCATACTTTTCAAAGACACGATGAAGTTCATTAACCAAATCCTTGAAAGAAGTAATACAAGTAGTGGGTAGAGAGTAGCACCATTTCTTCACAGGACCATTGAATGTAAGGGTAAAACATCATGCAATAATTTCTTTGGAATAAACATCACTTAAGAAACAAAATTGAACGAATTCAATCATGTAATCAAGGACAGTTCTTGTACAATTTCCATAGAATTTAATATGTGACAAGTTATGTAGAAAGTCCATAGGGATTGAAAGTATTAAATATTTGGTAAAAAACCTCGGGATTATGATCTGGGATGAAGACATTAAAGGTAAGATATTCAAATAGACTTCACAGGCTCAATTGGTCATCTGGACCTCCTTCTAGCACTAAAAATGTTGACAATACTAGATGCTGCCAACATTTTAAGGGGATCTCCCTAATGTGAAGTCCCAATTAAACCTCACACCATTTTGTGTAGGGGTCTCATCCAGTCATAAGGTCTTGACACCATTGGAATAATTTAAATATGTGCCTTGGTTACCAACCAAGACAAGAGAACACACTCTACTTTGTGGCAACAAGAATGTGAGCTTTGTGAGACATCCAATATAAGATATATTAGGGCGATTTCCACGACTAGTGAGGGAAATGAGCTACTGGTTACAAAAGTAATTATAATATCCTAAAGGGGGGCCCCAGGATAAAGATAAAGACTTGTTGAGTACCTGCAGATTAGTCCACATAATAAACAACAATTGTTAAAGCATAACAAAATTCATTGAAAAATAGACATAATAAGGAAAAAATTAGTTCATTAACTTAGTATGTAAATAAAGAAACATATACCATAAACATAACCATAATAGTCTAACTACATCTACGATATATGTCTAAAGGAATTTTCGCTCATTGAGCTTATGATTATAAGTGTAATATCCTAAGCAAACTATTACATGAATGAAACATTATATCCAATAGTGGAACATGGAGCTACAACATTCTTTTCCAAAAAAAAATCTATCTCCTATGTATTACAAGAGAAGCCAATGAAATACCTCTAGAATCTAAGGCTTTCCAAAAGTCCTTTTCTTGAGTTATGAGGATATTTTTATAGAAATTGAAAACTACCTTTGAGCTTCCTCATGAATATTTGAATTCTATGTTTGTTCATATTCTATACATGACTTATTACATTCCAATGTATGGCCTTTCGCATTCGAAATGTGTCCCCTGGAATTCATTCCATAACATTTATTAAATAAAAAAATATAGAAATGAGACAGTGGCCTAATAAGATAAAAATGACAATGGGACAAAGACTCATAAAATGGATAAATCATTTGCTTCCTCATGGAGTTCACTTGAGATGTAAGAGTGCCATGCTCTAAGCTCCTTTACAATGGCTTTGACCCAAACTGGAAAGTATCCTTTGTAGCACATCTTCACCTCAAGTACCTCCATCAGTGTGTTCTTAGAGATTGGTTGTACATTATTCCACCACCATGAGAGATTCATGTGCACTTTGACTGATGTAAAGGCATATTGTATTATAATGTCTTTGATAACCTCCAAGCCTTCCTGTTCCATTGCCTACATGATCTGTTAAATATATCCTTTGATCTCCTAGAATATGGCTTCACTGCTTCTGATTACTTCAAGAGATCTGGTGGTGGGCATCCCATGTTTCCAAGTTAGAGACTCAAACCCATTATGTAGTTGGTTATACACAACCATAGTATTAGCCGTCTGTGATCTAAGATGTGAGTAGTTTTGTAGATGGAGTCTCAACTGAACTCTACCTATTTCTATGGAAATATTGTCCTTAATTTCCAAATGTTTCATAGCATCTCGATATTTGTTAGTCCACTCCTACATCTAGTCAAATTCTCTATTTTCTATCTTCAAGAGTTTAACCACTTCTCGTGCATTCTTCTGAATGAAAATGAGAGGATCCATGATGTTTTGTATAAGTATCATCTCATCATATAGTTGCACCATCGTGTCCTTTGACGCAAAATATTCTTGTATGGGTGACCACCATTCTGTAGTGTTAAATTTCTTTGTTGACAACTATTTATTCTCTACCACAAGGTGTTCCACCTATTGTTTCACCGCAACAAGTTCTCTTCTTAGCTTCACATTCTCATTCAACAATGAGTTATCTTATGTTGTTGTGGTGAATGAAACATGTTCCACCATGGATTCCCTCAGATTCCTTCTTGTTTTGGTTGTTATCACCTTCTCTATGGACATGAAGTCTAGATTTAGAGGATCCTTTGATAAATATCTATGCCTCTGTTGCATGATCCTTTTCTTCAATTGATCAAACATTATACTACATAATTCCATGACTTTGTCAGCTGGTGGAGGTGTGATAACACCTTTCCAAGGATGTTCTCCTGGAGTAGTTGGTTCTTCATCTATTAGTTGGATGGTATCTTATTCCTTGAACTATTCCTCTTCTAGCTCTTGAGTAAACTATTCTTCTCCCAATCTCTACGCTGTTGTACCGCCCCCCCCCATGGGACTACCTCTACTTTCTCTATCATATTCTTCTCTTCTCTTCTTCTTCTTCTTCTTATTGCTTATCCATCAACTCACCCTGTTGACTCTTCCTCTCTTCTTCTTTTGCTTATCCCTACTCTACTTGGTTAGCTCTTGTGTTCAGAGGATCGAATTTCCATTTTTTCTACTCTTGCTTATAGAGGAATACCTTATCGTTTTCTTAGGATCTACTTTCTTTACTTGAGGTGTTATCTCCTCCTCCTCTTGCACTTGAAAATCTTACACTGGTGGATTGGGGGTGAACTGACCTCCATTGTTGGGTGTGTCTTCATGTTGGCATTGTACCAATTGTTTATCTTCTCAACTTCCCTAATGGAGATCAATGAGTACCCTGTATTGTGACCGATATTTTTACACGGTTGTTTGAAAATTCACCTGGGATCATATTGTTGGTAACCTAAATTACCCTATTTTCTACTCCATTTCCTTCAATATCAACCCTTGTTTTGTCTCAATAAAAGACCCTTATTTCCTACACTAGTACAAGATAGTTACCCATTCCTACACAAGCTCATATTTTATATTAAGATTTATTACAACACTTTATTAATATTTTTATACAGATTTCATGCCTATTTACATAATTCTTGTAACTCATACTAATTTCCTAGACTAATCATGGAACTTAGTGTTAATGATGAATGAGTTGACTAGTGCACATAGATTCCTGCACCGCCACGAAGACTGTCTGGGATTTCTGAGATTTTCAAGAAGATAAATCTTCCACGAGGATGGGTCTCAATCCTTGACTTCAAGTCTAACTACTAATGAATTGAAGAAGGATAATAGGTGGCATGCAGTCAGGGATTATTCTCCAAAGTTAGGTTATGGCCAAGCGAAGTTCATGTGTATTATAACTGCTGGCCAAGTTTGTAATTTCGATTTTCTATGTATGTTTAGCTGAAAGGCCTAAACAAGAAATATTTGTAATTAGTGTAAAATACCTAGAGCCGAAAGGATATACATGATATAGATCATAGGTAGGAAGCTAGAGTCAGTGAATCATCAGCTGTCATTTTGTTATATGTAATTTGGTTATTTCCTCATCTCGTGGGCTAGACTGCTCTGTAATTTTAATTTGCCAAATAGAGTAATACAAGAGAACCGCCATGATTTTCATATGCAACATTTAGTTTATCTTTGATGTCCATTTGAAGTGCTAGCCTTTTTTGTTCCTTAGAAGGGCAACGAGCTGGTTAGCTAGGGTTCAACCAACCCAGCTAATTTACCCCTCTTGCTTTTGTTATTCAGGAAGAAGGTTTGGATGTTTCGTTTGCAACTATGTGATGTTATAGTTTTAATCTTTATCTTTCAAGTTCTTATTTAAAATATCTTTTGTAGCTAACATGTGAAACAAATCCATGGTTTGAGAGTAGCTACCTTTATTTTTCTTATGAAATATCTTTCTGACATTTCCTTTACTCTCATTCTCTGTTTTAATTCATTTTCAATCGGATCGTGCAAGGAACTATTTCCTGCACCAGTGCATATTGTTGCCTACAATTTGGTTTAGTCATTTGTTGCAACAAACAGTGAATCACTTACCTGCATATTATTTTCAGTTATTTGACAAGTGAATGAATCATTAATTGAGTAATTTTCTTTAGTCTTAAAAGTTCATCTTTAGAATATCTGGAAGCAATTGTATCAAATTATCATATTATACTTGCAAAGAACATAATCATCTTGGGTGAAGAACCAAAGTTGATTAACATATGCAAAATAATTAGGCTACTATTTGATTCTTTTAAAGTTCTTTTATTTCATGAAGTTTATTTACTTTACAAAGTTTAATGAATTGAAGCATTTACTTTTTCACAAATAATTTACTTCAAAATTTCATTTACAGTTGCAGTTATTTTTCAGCACATATCTCCTCTCTTTCGAAAGTAACTTGGAAACTAAGTGAAGGGTACTCTGCCTCGGTTCAAGAGAAAATCTCTTGTCGCAGAAACCAAGTTCTCTAAGCCTCTAGGCTTAGAGCAGCTTCACTTAGACATAAGTCTTCAGTTAGGAAGGTCAAATATACTCTTAAACAAAAATATTGTACCTACACTAGTGCAAGCAGATTGCAACAGTGCAAGGATAGGTTGTTTGTGTGAGAGGAAGATCATAAGGAAGACAAAATTCTACAAGGGCCCACTTGTCAGACTGTTGACCATCCACCTGAAGATGAACATAGCATTTCATTCCAAAATTTAAGATTTTTTCCGTTGTGTGGAATTTCTTTACTTGATTTACTTGCAATTTGTCTTTAACATTCCAGCACTAGAGTTGCCTTGGTGTTAATTGCCTTTCCAATTGTTTTCTATCTAATTCTGCAAAGAGTTTTCTTTACGAAGTAGGATTAGAGATAGGAAAAGATCATACCATTTCTAGCATTGCCTATGCTTCATCTCTAAGTTTATGAAACCCTCGGGTTGACAATTAAGTGTGGAGGAGTTTGCTCAAGCGTGTTGGAAATAATAATGAGAGGGGGGGTGAAACAGTATTATCAGATCAATTATTTTATTTCACAAATATATTATATATGATACTTCAGTGAAGTGAACTAGTGTGTACATGCGGTTGTTCTTAAAGAAACCAATGTATATGCAAAGAACTTGTGGTTTAGATAGTTTATCATTGTTGAGCTTAAAGCAATATATCAGAGATTTATTAGACAAGGTAGTAAAAGTAGAATAAAGCATCACACATAAGAAACACACATGAACACCAAGATTTAAGGTGGAAACTCAATGTGGGTGAAAACCACCTGCTACCCTTATCTCTATCTTCTTTTAATAATAAGAAAATTTGTTTACAATATTTTTCTGGTGTAGACTCATACCAATACACAAGCTTCTACTTGCTGAAGGTTAAAACCTTCTATCACTCTCCATATTCTACTAGAAGGGAGCTACAACCCCCTAGCTCTTACACCAGCCGATATGTTTACTAGTACGTAAGCACTGACCTATAGAAGGCTATAACCTTGTTTCTTCCTCTAGGGACCATGCTTCATAAATTTTAAGATTGGATGCTCTTGGTACACAATAATACTCATGAAGGCCTTGTTTCATCCAATTTTCATATTAGGCCCATCAACAACATTGAAGCTTAGAATCAATCATCATTGCAATACAACCATCAACTACATCTACATCAACCAATCACTGAAACTCAATCATCACTCTCTGAATCAACCAAACTCAATCAATCACTAACAACCTCTGAACCTCTGACACAACTGAATCAACCATTCATTCATAAATAATCAACTTCAAAAAATCCACTGGAACAAATAGATCACTGTAACCAGTACATAGATCTGAACCCATAATACTACATCATCATTCAGAAGCAGTTGTAACCTCAAAAACATGCATCAGAGTGTATACATAACTTGGAACATCCAAACTAGTGTGTATACACAACTTCATCAAAGCGAACCAATGTATAGATCTGAAAATACTTACTTATAACTTCGCTGCACTTCTCAACTTTAGACATACCCAGACCATCAAATATAAAGGATAAAACATGTGCTAGCAATTAGTTCTAGCCCATCAGATCAAATAACGATTAGTCATTATGATCTTGATCCATCATTATATTTCATCCATCATTATTGAAGAAAATCACAATCAATCAATCTGAACACTATCACCAGAATGTAGTCACCAGAACATAAGGCAAAACCCAGAACTCTGCATCAACAACCAAAACCAACTATAACTTCAAACATCATAGTTCGTAAGGTATATGCTACTTCGATGTGTCAAACCAGCGTGTATACACGCTTTTACCAAAGCGAAACAACATACATATTTGCAAATTCTAACTTAAAACTTCATAGACATTCTAGACTTCAATCATACCCAAAATAAAAAATATGTTAGTATTTAGATCTAGACTATCCATGATAAAAAATAATGATAATACATTTAAAGCTTTATGATCTCGATCCATCAACCATCATCAATCACATGGGTGCATCCTTAGGTCATATCAAGCAATGCATCAGAATCTCATAACCTCCATATATGATCTAAAAGTTCAGAATATATTCAATACTTGCACAATTTGGCCTAATGATATTCTCCTCCTTATATACTCTTAGGCCTTTCTCAATACCTTGGACCAAAGCCACTTAGGGCCAATACCTTGGACCCAATACATAAGGTCAATACCTTGGACCAAATGCCTCAGAGCAATTACCTTGGACCAATATACCTTGGATCAAATAACTTGGACCAAAAACTTGGTTTTCCAACATGTACACTCTTTTCCTCCTGTGAAAGTGTGTGTATATGTTATTTGCTACATTTTTTTCTATTAAATTGCGTGTATATGTGCCCTGGACAAAGTGAACTAGTGTAAACCTTTCTTTCTTCATTCTTTGGAGCTTGATCTGTAATCCTTTGTTGTTGACCTACTGCATTGTGAACCTTCATTTGAGTGAGTAGCCATCAAGGACAACACCTATATCATAATGGCAACAATCTCCCCCTTTGGACTTCATGGCAACAACAACACCAAGACACTCTCCCCCTTTGACATCAAGGGCAAAGGACAGACCAAGATATTCTCTCCCCTATGTTGTTCATGCTCCCCCTGAGTACATGTTGAATTGTCTGATTGAACTCCCCTTTGTACATGTTGAGATGCACTGAAAATGTCCATGCTCCCCCTGATCACAAGCAGAGTCTAGAAAAATATTTTCCAAAATAGTAACAACACTCTATAACTCAACTATGTGAGTATGACCTTCCTATCACCAATGACTCATACATACATTCATCTCCCAACGAAGTGGGGATATACCAATTGTTTATACATCACAGAAATATAATTACATCATCCATATTATGCAAAGTGGGGATGCAAATTACATCATTTGTCGAATAGGACTCATTCAAATGTATGAGAAGACATATCACATCCTAGACTTTTACATGAATTAAGCAACAAAAAGTATAAATATTTGAAGCCATAGCTGGACTCAGCAACCATAATGCCAACAATGCAGAATATGAGTCAAGGTTAATGCTCCCCCTGAACTTGTGCTACCTATGCATTGTTAACATGTCAATGATCAAGGAATCTTTGATAGTTAAATAAAAATTAATGAATAGATCATATCAATAGACTGTGATCATCCACATCAGACAAAGCACCCATATTAGAGCATGCCCTATTATTTTTCTTGTCTGAAAAACATATACGCTCCTTGTCCCACAAAAACCCGTGTGTGTACGCGACTCAACTTCATGAAACACGTGCATAATAACCTTTCTCTAAAAAAATTAGATATAACGGCAAGATGATGTAGTAACTACTATATTTTGTCTGAGATATTCAAACGTTTCTGTGGGCAATGGTTTAGTGAATATATCAACAACCTATTCTTTGTAGGGAACATACTCCAATTTGACTTTTTGTTCAAGCACTTGTTCACGTAGAAAATAGTATTTGATGGGTATGTGCTTGGCCTTGGAGTGCATGACTAGATTCTTTGAAATACTGATGGCACTTGTATTATCACTTGTAATAACCTTTCTCTAAAAAAATTAGATTTAATAGTAAGATGATGCAGTAACTACTCCCATCTTTTGTCTGAGATATTCAAATGTTTCTCTGGGCAATGGTTTAGTGAATATATCAATAACCTATTCTTTGGAGGGAACATACTCCAATTTGACTTTTTGTTCAAGCACTTGTTCACATAGAAAATGGTATTTGATGGGTATGTGCTTGGTCTTGGAATGCATGACTAGATTCTTTGAAATACTGATGGCACTTGTATTATCACATAGAATGGAGATGGGTGGAGTATATGTGATCTGAATGTCTTGCAAGGTTTGCATCATCCAAAGTAGTTGTGTGAAGCAAGATGCAATAGCCATATATTCTACTTCAGCTATAGGTAAAGCAATTTAACTTTTTTTCTTGTTGAACCAAGACACTAACCTAGAACCCATATAGAATGCACCACCACTAGTGCTTTTTCTATCATCAACACCTTCTACCCAATCTACATCTGTATATGCATGAAGAGTAAGATCTGCATCTTTAGGATGCCATAAACCAAAGCCCTGAGTTCCTTGAAGATATTTGAAATTTCTTTTGACTGCCTGAAGGTGTGATTCCTTTAGATTTTCTTGGAATCTTCCAACTATTCCTACTACATGCATGATGTCAGGTCAGGTACCTGTTAGATAAACTAGATTGCCAATAATGGATCTGTAATTTGGTTGATGTACTTCTGTTGATTCATCATTTGAGTTGAGACTGCATCCTGTTACCATTGGGGTACATACAGGTTTAGAATCTTTCGTTCTGTACCTTTTCAAGATTTGTTTGAGATATTTGGTTTGTGAAAGAAAATTACCATATTTATTTTGTTGAGCTTGTAGACCAATAAATAGGTAAGTTCACCAAACAAGGACATTTCAAATTCTTGCTACATTACTGAAGAAAAATTTGACCCATGGATTCTTCATTGCTCCCAAAAATGATATCATCAACATAAACAATAATAATTAGCAATTTATCAGTTTCAATCTTTGTATATAGATTGTTATCTGTTGAACCCTTTGTAAAACCTTGTTGGTGTAGATATTTGTCAAGGCGATAATACTAGGCCCTTGGAGCCTATTTCAAACCATAGAGGGCCTTTTTGAGTCTGCATGCAAGTTTTGCATCATTTCCAAGAATGAATCCTTCTGGCTATTCAATATAAGCTTCTTCTTCTAAATCTCCATTCAGGAAGGTTGATTTTACATCCATTTGGTATACTTTGAATTTCTGAAAGCTAGAAAGAGCAAGAAACATACTTATGGCTTCAAGTCTGGTAACAGGTGCAAAAGTTTCTTCAAAATCTATACCTTCTTGTTGAGCATTCCCTTTACAAACAATTCTAGTCTTGTTTCTAATGAATTCTCCATTTTGATTTAGCTTGTTTTTGAATATCCATTTAGTTCGTATAATATTTTTATCATGAGGTCTCGTAACTGATTCCCAAGTATCATTTTTTTCAATTCTCAAGTTCTTCATCCATTGCCTTGACCCAACATTCATCTTTTCATGCTTCTTTTACATCTTGTGGTTCGGTGGAGGATAGTAATGCTAGACAACTTGAGGTCCCTGTAATAGTTCTTCTTGTCTGTACACCTACCTTTTTTTCTCCTAAATTTGATTTTCTGGATGATTTTTCTGAACATACCTGGACAAAGTCTTTTATTCTACCATTATCTCTTCTTCTAGTGCTTCATTGGTTTCTTCTTCAACATGATTTTTGTTTGATGTGGGAAAACAATCCCCATCTTTTTCATCGTCATAATATTCTGTTGATTGTATTTGTTTTGGATTTTTGCATGCTTCATCAACTACAACATTAATGCTTTCAACAATTTTTCCAAGTATTTTACTATAACATTTATATCCTTTACTTCTAGCAGAATAACCAAGAACAATACCTTCATTTGATCTAGGTTCAAATTTACCAAGTTTCTCATCTGTCCTTTTGATATAACATTTGCTTCCAAAAACTTTAAATTATTTTACAGTAGCAGCCCTACCATACCAAAGTTCATGTGGAGTTTGAGTGCTATTTACCCGAACATTTTCATGGATGAGAATAGTTACTGTAGCAAATTCAACTTCACCCCAGAAGGTTGCAGGAGTTCCAGATTCATCTACCATAGCTCGAGCAATTTTTTGAAATGTTATGTTCATTCTTGAAACCACGCTATTTTTCTAAGGAGTCCTTGTGGTGGAGAATTGCCTTTTTCTTCCATGTTGTTCACAAAAGTCAAAGAATTCATCCAAGGTAAATTCCCCTCCCCGATCAGATCTGAGGCATTTGATTTTTTGATCTAATTCTTTTTCAACCAAAGCTTTGAAGGTTTGGAACTTTTCAAAAGCTTCATATTTATGCTTTAGAAGACCTATCCAACACATTTTGGAAAAATCATCAATGAGCAAAATAAAGTATTCTTCTCCATAGGTGACTTTTCCTTGATGGTCCACATAAATCAGTATGGACAAGTTCAAGAGGCTTACTGGCTGACCCTTTCTTTTCCAAGAAGTGAACTTTGGTTTTCTTTCCGATTTGACATGGTTTGTATATTGTATTTTCTGTGATGTTGATATCTGGAAGATCATGAACAACCTTCAATCTTCATGCTTTTCTTATTTGAGAAAAGCTTACATTTCCCAATCTTCTATGCCACAATGAGTTTTAATTATTTTTGCTTAGATAACATTGATGTTGTCCTCCCTTGAGTGTGTATAAGTTTTTTGGATTTCTTGTACCTTTGATCACGATCTCTCTTGTATCAAGCTCATGAACAAGACATCTGTTTGATCGAAACACCACTTCATTTCCTTGATCACACATTTGACTGACACTCAACAATTTATGCTTTAAACTGTCTACATACATAACATTTATAGCTTTAACCTTTTCTTTCAAGAAAATACAGCCTTTACCTTTTATGACAGTAGGAGTGTTGTTTCCAAATGAGACATTCTTCTCCTTTTCTAAGGCATTATATGAGTGAAGTTTTTCTTTGTCACTTGTCATGTGTTTTGAGCATCCACTATGGATGTACCATTGATTTTCTTGTCCTTCTAGACACATGGCTATACCACATCTTTCTGTTTGAGATTATTTCCTTTTCCATATCTTGGAATTTAATGGAGTTTGCTCTTTTTGAGATGTTTGCCAAAATTCTATCCTGCATTCAGATTCTTCATGACCAAAGTTGTTACAGATTGAGCATTCTATTTCATTTTTAAGGAAAGAAAAGTTATTATAGGAAATTTTCTTGATACATGTTACATTCCTTTGATTTCGTGCTTCTCTAGTCATGATGGTTTTGTAAGCGACAGATTGAGTAGCTTTGTGTCCAAAATTATGACATGAAAAGCATTGCCCATTAAAGAAGTTCCTGCGACTACATAATCTATTGACCAGGTGATTGTAGTTTCTATTGATATTCATCTTTGGAGCAAATTGAGTATGATTTACCTGAGGTTGATTGTGGCTTCTATTCATCCTTCGAGTAAATTGAGTTTGATTTACCTGGTGATCTGGTTTATGCTTTTGCTAATGATTATCATATTGTTCACTGGTCTCTGTTGCATCAAGATAGCTTTTGGTGGAGGTTGATAGCTTCTGTGATTGAGATGCTTCTTCAGTATATCCAAGACCTATCTTTATTAGAGGATAACGTTGAACTCTAATAATTTCATTTAAAGTTTCCGATCCTTTAGAAAATCGAAGATTGAGATATTTCGTTTTCTCAAGATCCTTAGATCTACAATTTCACATTCTAGTTTTTCATTGTCTTTTTCTTTTTCAACAAGTTGGTATGTTAAGGTATCTATAATCTTATTGTTTTCTTCAAAGCAGATTTTGAGTTTAGATATTTATTCATGAAGGTATTCCTCTTCTAAAGCATCCCAAAAATTATCATCGTCATAAGCCATGAGAAATCTGTAATCTTTTCCAGTTTCATCTTCATCACTATTAGATAAACCATCACTATCTTCATGAATATAGTAATTCCTTTTATTCACAACTTGTTTTCTATTCCATTTTGCATATTCCTTTCCTTTTTCAAATTTACCTTTATGAGGACATCTGGCTACATAATGATCGACTTTGCCACAAGAAAAGCACTTGAAGGGTAACTTACCTCTAAACCTTCCAGAACCACATTCAAGTTTTTTGACAAAGTTTGCCTCATCTTCTTATTCTAAAATATGTCTTGATTCATTGTGTTCTTCCTGTCCTTTTGTTGAAGCTTTGAATGAAACTTCTCTCATATCTGATGGTCCTTCTTTTCTCATCTCAAAGGTAGTTAAGATTTTGTGAAGTTGTCTGATAGTGATATTCTGAAGATCCTATTTTTCTTCTATGGCAAACACTTTGGATTCAAATTTAGTAGAAAAGGATCTCAAAACTTTCTCAACTAAGGTAACTTACTTAATTTATTCACACATATTCCTCATACAATTGACAACCTCATCTATAGGTAGGAAGTAACTAGCTATGCTTTCTTCACTATGCATCTTAAGAGTTTCATACTGAATTATGAGAGTTTGAAGCTTAGCACGTTTTACCTGAGAGTCTCCTTCGTACCTCAGAATGATTTTGTCCCATATTTCTTTAGCTGATTTGAGATGCATGACTTTGACAAAATTTGATTATGACAAACCTCCGAATAAAGTATTGTCAGCTTTGGCATTGCTTTCATATTTCTTTTTACCTGTCGTATCTATAGGAATTGTTGTTGGAAATGTATATCCTCCTTCCACAATTTCCCAGATATCCATTCCAAGTGATTGTAGATAGGTTGTGGTTCTTATTTTCCAATAAACAAAGTTGCTCCCATCGAAGATTAGCAGTTTGATGGATCCCATGCTTTCTTGATTATTCATGTTGATGGATCTCCCTTCAAGCGATCAAGCTTCTTCTGAAGGACATGCTCTGATACCAATTGTTGGAAATAATATTGAGAGGGGGGTGAATTAGTATGATCAGATCAATTATTTTATTTCCCAAACATATTTATATACGCTACTTCAATGAAGTGAAGTAGTGTGTACACGTAACCGTGCTTAAAGAAACCAGTGTATATGTAAACAACTTGTGATTTAGACAGCTTATCATGTGTTGAGCTTAAACCAGTATATCACAGTGTAGTAAAAGCAAAATAAAGCATCACACATAAGCAACACACATGAACACCAAGATTTAAGGTGGAAACCCAATGTGGGTGAAAACCACCTATTGCTATCGCCTCTGTCTTATTTTAATAATAAGCAAGTTTTTTTACAACATTGTACTGGTGTAGACTCATACTAGTACACAGGCTTCTACCTGTTGAAGGTTACAACCTTCTCTCATTCTCCAGATTCTACTGGAAGGGAGCTACAACCCCCTAGCTCTTGTACTAGTTGATATGTTTACTAGTACGTAGGTGCCAACCTATAGAAGGCTACGACCTTCTTTCTTCCTCTAGGGATGACGTTTCATAAATTTTCAGATGCTTCTAGTACACAACAATACACATGAAGGCCTCGTTTCATCCAATTTTCATAGTGGTCCCATCAACAACATTGAAGCTTAGTATCAATCATCATTGCAATACAACCATCAACTACATCTACATCAACCAATCACTGAAACTCAGTCATCACTCTCTGAATCAACCAAACTCCATCAATCACTGATAACCTATGAACCTCTGGCACAACTGAATCAACCATTCGTTCATACTTAATCAACTTCAACAAATCCACCAGAACAAATAGATCACTGTAACCAATACACAGATCTAAACCTAGAATACTGCATCATCATTCAGAACCAGATGTAACCTCAAAACCATGCATCAAAGTGTATACACAACTTGGAATATTTGAACCAGTGTGTATATGCAACTTCATCAAAGCGAACCAACATATAGATATGCAAATACTTACTTATAACTTCACTGCACTTCCCGACTTCAGACATACCCAGATCATCAAATATAAAGGATAAAACATGTGTTACTAATCAGATCTAGCACATTAGATCACATAATGGTTACTCATTATGATCCTAATCCATCATTAGATCTCATCTATCATTACTAAAGCAAATCACAATCAATCAATCTAAACACTGTCACCAGAATGCAGTCACCAGAACATAAAGCAAAACCCAGAACTCTGCATCAACAACCAAAACCAACTATAACTTCAAACATCATAGTTCATAAGGTATACGCTAATTTGATGTGTCGAACAAGTGTGTATACACACTTTTAACAAAGAGAAACAACGTACATATCTACAAATGCTAACTTAAAACTTCACAAACATTCCAGATTTTAGTCATACCCAGATCATATCATTTATAGAATAAAACATCATCAGTATTCAGATCTAGATTGTCAATGATAAAAAAATAATGATAGTACATGTAAGTCTTTATGATCCCGATCCACCAACCATAATCAACTAGATGGGTGCATCCTTAGATCAAATCAAGCAAGGCATCAAAAACTCATAACCTGCATATATGATTTAACACTTATAAGATATTCAATACTTGCACACCTTGGCCTAATGATCTTCTCCTCCTTATATACTCTTAGGCCTTTCTCAATACCTTGGAGCAAAACCAATTAGGACCAATACCTTGGATCCAATACCTAGGGTAAATACCTTGGACCAAATGCCTCAGACCAATTACCTTGGACCAAGTTACCTTGGATCAAATACCTTGGACTAAAAACTTGGTTTTCCAACATGTATGCGCTTTTCCTCCTCTGAAAGTGAGTGTATACATTATATGCTACTTTTGTTATGTTAAACCATGTGTATATGAACCTTGGACAAATTTAACCAATGTATACCTTTCTTTCTTCATTCTTTGGAGTCTGATCTGTAATCCTTTGTTGTTGACCTGCTGCATTGTGAACTTTCATCTGAGTGAGTTTCCATCAAGGACAACACCTGTGTCATAATGCCAACAAAGCGCAATTCCTACGCCCAACATTTTGGCGTCGTTTCTAGGGAGGCAATTTGCATTGGTAAGAATTTTCCATTTTTTTGCAATAGGCGTAAGTCTGCTATTAACTTTTTTTGCAACGTGCTTCTATTTTTTGAAGGAATTTATAGGTGTCGATGTTGGCATTATGATGTATGTATTGTACTTGATGGCAGCCCACTTGTAGCAGAACAATTCTCTTGTATATGGTAAATAGATGAATCTACATAAGAGATATCATATGTGACAGAATGCATGACAAGAATGTTTAAAAATGTGATGAAATGCAGGGCGGATTCAAGGAATTAGTTCAGAAAGAAACTCACTCAGATGACAGATCAAAGTACTATAGGTTAACAATAGAGTTAAAGATCAGACTACATAGGATGAAGAAAGAGATGCATATGCAAGTTCACCATTGACCAAGCCATGTATACACGTGGGTTCATTGTATACAAGTCGCGTATATGTTCACATGCTCTTTCACAAAAGGAAAATCACATGTACCTTGGAAAACTAAATGTTTGGTCCGAAGTATTTGGTCCATGGTATTTTGATTCATGGTATTGGTCCAAGGTATCGGGTCTGAGGTATTGACCCTAAGTATTTGGTCCAAGGTAGTGGTCCTAAGTGGTTTTGGTCCATGGTATTGAGAAAGGCCTAAAACTATAAAAGGAGGAGAGGATCATTAGGCCAAGTGTGCAAGTATCGAATATCCGATATAGTGTGAGATATAATATGCAGGTTATTGGCTTATGGTGTCATGCTTGATTTGAACCGAGGAAGAACCTTAGCACCTGATGAAGGATAATATCTAATGATGTATCAGGATCTTAAGGATTGAAGTGGATTATCTTTATGTGGTTTGATCATGTATCTGAATAATTGGCGCATGTTGTAGTCTGTAAATATGATGATCTGGGTATGGATGAAGTCTGGAATAGTTTTTATGTTTAAATCATATTTTACATATCTGTAAGTAGGTTCACTTTAGAAAATAAGCGTATACATGTTGATTCTACATATCAAAAGAGCATATACATCATAAAATTAATTTGCAGATCTGTATGTTGGTTCGCTTTGATGAAAGCATGTATACACACAAATTCAGCACATGGAAGTAGTGTATACCTTATAAAATATGTTTTAGTTGCTTCTGTTTGTTGTTGCAGTGCTTTTGGTTATTTCTTGGGTTCTCGTTACTGTACTCTAGTGACAACATTCTGAATGATCAAATTGATGGTGTGATTGATTGATTTGGTTGTGGTTGGTTTAGAAGGAAATTGGTTGATGCAAATATATTTGATGATTGAATGATGTTGTTGATGGTTCCAATCTGAAAATTTATGAAACGTCATCCTTGGAAGAAAAGAGAAGGTTGTAGACTTCTGTAGGCCAACACCTACGTACTAGTAAACATATCAACTATTATAAGAGCTAAGGGGTTGTAGCTCCCTTCCAGTCGAAGCTCGAGAATGAAAGAAGGTTGTAGCCTTATGCAGGTAGAAGCCTATGTACTGGTATAAGACTACACCAGTACAAAAATTGTAAACAGAATATTCTTATTGTTAAAAGAAGACATAGTCGATTGCAGCAGGTGCTTTTCACCCACGTTGGGTTTCCACCTTATATCTTGGTGTTCGTTATGCTGCCAAATGTCCTCATAAAGATAAATATGATAAAGGGATGGAATCTGCAAAATGGAATAGAAAACAAAGTGTAAGTAAAAAGAGCTACTATACTCATGAAGATAGCAATGGTTTATCAAATAGTGATGAAGATGAAAATGTAAATGACTATAGACTTTTGATGGCTTATGAAAATGATGTTTTTCTGGATGCTTTAGATGAAGATGACCTTTATGAAGAAATCTCTAAACTCAAAATATGTTTAGAAGAAAAGAATGTGATTATAGATACCTTGACATATGTTGTGGCCACCAACAACCCCCCTCCTTATGAAATGTTATTGCTAATACTAAATAAGTGGGGACCCTTAGTTATAAAATCCAAAGAAATCAAAGTAGCGTTTACATTTCTTTTTCACAAATAAATTTACCATCATAAGCTAAGGAAGCTCCCTTGGAAACTCTTAGAATCTAAGTTTACGATAAGGTAAAAAATATCTTTACCAAGGGAAGTCACATCGCAAGAAAATAGCGGGATGCCACCTCACAAACACCATCCTAATATTCGTGAGATAACGACAATGACCAAATATCGCATCGCATTCAGCATAACTTACTTAAAACACTACAAAAATTTGTCGATGTGTGATGGTGTCGATTGCAAGATGGCATCTCGCAAGGAACAGGTTAACAAAATTTTTCATACATAACATTCCTGCGATCTGCAATATTGCGACATTGTGATTTGTGATGTTGCGATATCACGATGTTGTGATTTGTGATGTTGCGATTTGCAATGTTGCGATTTTTTATGTTGCGATCTTCGATGTTGCGATCTGCGATGTTGCGAAGCAAACCGCAAAATTGCTCCATTGCAAATCTTTCGAGCTCATTATTCAAGAAAAGTAGTTTCCATAAACTGACTCATGTTTATGTGCTTTAAATTCTAATAAAGGAGTTAGCTGTCAGTTATTAATAGAATATGGGTGCGTGCTCTTCAAAGAACATTTCATGTAAGGTGATATATTTGGTATGTCTGTGGCATTTAAAACTTTCCCATCACTCTTCCTTGTCATTCATTTTCACCTCACTTGTGAATTGCAGGCATGGAGAGAAGAGGACAATACAAAACAATACGTAGGCTGAAATGAGAAAGAAAAGCAAAGTCCCGAGCTCCGAAGAAGAGAAAATGGTGCCTTTGTATACAAACACGGCTTGCAACAGAGACACGGGAATAGCTACGTGGGAAGGCATGTATAATATGCTTGAAGAGGAGAATCCAAGAGTAATGGAGGTTACAGCTGTTGTAGGCTCAGAAATTTCTTCTGAAGCATCCCTCGCAGAGCTAGCTTGCTCATTTTTACATCGGATAGGAGCGAGGCCAGGAATCCTCCCATACACAGACATGGTCAAATGGATATTGGATAGCGCAGAAATAAAAAATAGACAGTTCAAAGTTCATGGTCAAGGACTCATTGGTTCATTCACTGCGCAGGATTTGAAGCTCATGTATCATCTACAGGAGCCACAGGCAATCTACAATAGACAGTTTATAGAGAAATTTGTAAAAGAAAACCCAGACCTAGTAGAAACTACCAAAGCCTGGTCTAGGAGAGATGAGCCACTGAAGAAGGATAAAAACGGTATGTACAATACTAGTTCTCTTACCTCTCCATATTGCTTTACTACTGGCATGCTTTGTAGAATATTTGGAGTGCCAGATATCAACAAATTCTCATTCGAGTGGCTACCATTATTGGATGCTGCCACAAATGCCACCATTGTAGATTAGGCCAAAATTTCGTCTGATAACCTGGTCACAACCATTGTCAGTTACAGGTCCAAAAGAGTTGCGGCTCAGAGAATATATCCTCCCTTTCACCTTTCCCCATATATAATGGACGCAATATGTTATGTTTCTACGTTTCCTATTATGGGTTGGAAGTGGACGACACAAGAACCTTTACCCATCCATGTCTATCACAAAGAGTTATGGGACTCTCAGTTCACTCCATACCTCTACCAAATTTGTCATGGAATTATGTTGCCCTTGTATAGAATTTTGTACGATAAAGACCCTCCGAGATGCTTGCTTGAAGCAGAAGTAGACATCCTCACTGTCGCAAGATGGTTCAGGGAAGAATTATTTACTTATGTCAGGTTATTTGGAAGTTCTGCACCCCCTCATGTCCTACCTTTATATATCCCTGATAAACTCTTAGCCCAAGAGATCGCCTATCAAACCTATGGGGGAGGTGGCCTAACTAAAGAATTAAAAGACAAAAAGAAGGCTATATGGCCACAGTTTCCTGTATCCTGTGGGGCCTTCTCGCTATTTGATGTAGGCCACGCCTTCGCAGAAGTAAAGAATATCACGTGCTTAGAGCTATTCAAATTCACTAGAAGGCCATTTGACCCATATGAGGTTGCCCACAATTTTGCAACTGTAGTCAATATATAGGTTTTCTTAGGAGAAAATGATTTATTTGATGATATATTCCAATAGAAAAATACATTGGAAGAAATTCTGCACACAATCCAATTGCAACTATCTCCAGAAGGATTCCAAAGGTTCAAAATATGTAGGGAAAGAAGGCTAGCTATAATTCCTTTACAGAAACTATGCCTAAAACCCTTAAGAGAACCAACTCCAAGTGTTAGCCTCAGTGGAAGTTCAAGTACCAATGGATCTAAGTCCAAATCTGAAAAAGAAATATCTGAGCACTCTAAAAGATCTGGGAATGAACTAGATAAGAGCGGAGGGTCAATTAAGGATACTTCCCAATCAAAATAACTTCTACATCAGCAGGTTATTGCCTCCCCACAAAGAGATCCTACCCCTCTCGTCACCCAAAAACCACCAGTCATAGCTGAATTAGACAAAGAATGGGAAACCTTCAATGACTTGATTAATCTTGAAGGGCAAACCATGAAGATAAATGTCAGCAATGTACAAATAGTAAAAGAAGTAGTCACAAGAACAGTTAGCGAAGTCTCAGATATGGAGCATATTCCTATTTCTCCATCCTCTGAGCTTGTACTAAAAGTAGAATAAATCGCTCCTCTAGATATATTTTATAGCCCACAACATAAATCAGTAGTAAGAAAAAAAAGAAAGAAAAGGAAATTGGAAAGCATGCTCTCTCAAAACACAGAACAATTATACATCCTATGGAAAGATCCTACTATCTCAGATCGTAGGAGCATACGCCTCTGCTACTATTGACAAGCATCTGAGGTACAACAGTTGCTAAAGGAAAGGGAAGACCAGATACTAGCACTGCAACAACAATTGCAACAAGCCCACGCCAATAATGAAGCACATATATAGCTTGAAAAGTTGCAGCAGGACTTCTATCAAATGGAGATAGGATATCAAAAACGTTTGGATGAGAAAGGAAAGCAATTATAGGATTTAAGAGAGATGCACAAGGACGAACCTAAGTTTACAGAATTTATCACGGAGTCCATTTCCTTGAATGAACAATTACTACAATAGCAAGAAGCATTGGGCCAAAAGATATCACAGTGGAGTCATCATTATGAAATCAGTGATAAAACCACTAATCAAGTGGTAGACCTGCGAAGTGACTATGATCTAATTGGTAAACGAGTGACTGAATATTTGGCTTGGCAAGACACGAATGAGGGTAAAAGAGCAGGTGCACCAAGAATAAATGAAATCCACAAGGAAATGCTCTTTAACAAATGGGATGAGCAAATCAGAGGCGCAGAACAAGCGGCAGAGGGAGTAGCCATGATAGCCAGCAGACTTATTGATTCCGTAAATGAAAATTTGCACAGGGAAAATTTGATCACAGAGACCACTCTGGGATACTTACCGAACACATAGCATCTAGAGGAAGATTGGAAAAAGAGAGCTCAAGAAAAGCCCAAAGTAATCCAAAGGCTAAGCAAGTTAAACTGGGATTGTTACTCGACATACTTGGTGAAGCCACATAGCTAATGGATGACTGTTAAGTGCATCATAAATTCAACCAAGAAAATGGCGCCAGCTCTTGTAGATTCTATTTTCTCAGCCCAGTTAAAAGCGGAAGTCAGCCACCCAACTCTCCTTAAATAGATGCTACATAAATGTGATTTCAGAGATCAAATACAAAAATAGTTTAATTTTAGTTTTAATTTCATTTTATTTTCCTAAAAAGAGGACGGTCATTTAAACCGCATCCTTTATTTTTGTAATAATTTAGTTTTAGAATTAGTCAGTAGTATTTAAACCCTTCTCATGCTTTAGAGAAGGGTCTAAGAAATTTATCAAAAACTTGTCCTCAGAACATGCACTTTTGCACCCTCAGAGGAGGTTTTGGTGAATGAATGCAACAGGGTTTATTTGATATTTGCATTTGATATCTGCTACTGATGTTTCACTTCTATACTCTTAGTGGATGTTAAATCAAGGAGAGATAAATCAATTGTCGCTTGAAGCTCATGAGTAGGACTAGTTATAAATGGTACTTTTATCTCTTAACCATTTCTGCTTATGCGTTAAAGTGATATTTAGTTTTTAGTTGTTTATATATTACAACATGGATGCCTGAGTTATCATTTGGCACTTTTTTACGGTGATAACTATTTGTTTATGTTTAGTGTATGAATAGCTCATTTATGCGATAAGTTTTCACAATTGTTTCGTCTAAATTCTTATACGAAGTACTTCATATTTATTGAATTTTTTTTCTTATAATAGCCTAATGATCTTTATTACCAGTTATTGTTTGAAATCTTTTTAGATTGCATAGAAGAAAGATCACACCCCGGGTTAGCATAAATTTTAATGTTTTTCTGTTTATTAGAATACAACAGAATAGCATTAGATTAGAATTAGGATAGAAGTATTCCATTTAGAACATAAATACCCATCTTTCTCACACACACACTGAATTGGGAAACTGGTCCCATATCCCCAATCAGACCCACTATACCAAACAGATAAGGAGCTGTCAACCAAGGTCTGGACCGGGTGGGTATCCCCCTTGTTGTTGACCCGATTTTCGAAGCCTTCAACAACATACTAACTTGCTGAAAGAGGAAAACACAATGAAAAGCTAGAATGTGAAATTGTGTGTCTAAGAAAGGATCTTGACAAAACAAAAGCTCTCAATCTTAGATTTGCTAAATGATCAGAAACCTTAAATGAAATCATCAAAGTGCAAAATTTTCCTCTGATAAATATAGGTCTTGGATATATTGAAGAAACATCTCAATCATAGAAGTCGTCAACCTCCACTAAAAGCTATCTTGATGTAGCAAAGAGCAGTGAACAGGTCGACAATCATTAGCAAAGGCATAAAGCAAATCAACAAGTGAATCAGGCTGATCTGAAATTGATCTAAGACAAATAATTAAGGTATTACAGCCTCATGTGCATGGATGTGCCTATGTTATTTTATGTAACGGATCAATAAGATTGAGAAATAAACAGGCACTGAAGTAGTTAGAGAAAACATAGCAAGTAAACTTGTAAAAACAACAAGTTTAATAAGGAGTTCACCCAGCACTCCTTGGCTATATCTCCCAATCCGAATTTCAGTGGTGGCCTCTCTATTATGTTTTCAAAAGTAGAGCTTTTACAACAGTGAATTCAATTTGAGTCTCACACAGCAGATACAAATCAGTAGGACTGTACTTGGATTCCCTAAGTCTTTGGAGTACACAAACTCTCCTTACTAAAACTTTACCTCTATTGTTCACCGTAGTATGAGCCCAATCTAAGACTCATACCTAACAAGCATATACGAAGGAGTTTGCTTGAACCTATCAAGCCTTCTCTACAGCACACAGACTCTCTCACTCTCTTTGTCTCTATCCGGCTCGATGCTGCCTTTGATTCTATAAGTCAGCTCGACTTCTTCTCTCTGCTCTCAACTTTTTGAGTCTAGCTAGCTCTCGCTAACTCACTTCCCTCTTTCTTTGTTAGATCATGGCTTTAAATCCAATCTTCTTTCTGACTACTTGTTTCAGCTTCCTGTCTTTCTAGTTCCCCTGCCTCTGTCTGTGTGAATTCCTCTGTTCTACGTCATCATCACTGTATAACACCTCACAGGGAGGTGGCCACCTGTTATGTAATGAATGAGGGCATGTGCTCTCTGAGACATGTTTGAATGGTTGTTATTTCCATTTGCTCCAAGAGTTCCCACGAAACCGCATCTTCTGCCAACGCATCGTCCACGTCAGACTTAAAATCTTATACAACTTTTCCTATTTACCCCATTAAATCTAGTCATCCATCAGATTGCATCTCTGTTATCAATTTGGAGACTCCCGATCCTACGGTCATTGTTCATATCAGGCTGGTAAGTAACACGATGTTTACCCATCCGATGTGAGTGGTTTTCTCTCTCTTCCACCAGAGTCTTGTTGGTCATTGTGTGGCATCGGGTAGGACTTGGTTGAAACCACTTACCGCCATGAAGCCCTTCTAATATCCTGTTGGTTTTGTGGGACCCCACCTCTGATGGAATTAGCGCGATATCCATTATTTTTTCTAACTTTTTAGTTACGGGTCGCTCGGGGCTTTTCCTTCTCTACGGGGTTTGTCTGACGATATGATTAGTGACTTGTCGCTAATCGCATATCAGAAACCACCCCCATTTCTCAAAAATACCTCCCATTTTGCCAATTCATGACAATGCACGTTACCATGGGCCAATGGTCTATGCACTTGACTGAGAGTTCTCATTGCTCCACACTGTTCACAAATTACAACTATTTCAAAGATATTTTTGATAAGCTTATTCTTTATAAGACTTTGAAACTTTGGCATGAATTTTACAAAGTTTATGAAAACTTGGAGAGTGTTTTAGGATCCAATTCAGATCACAGGCTTAATTTACTTCAAAGATGAACGGAGGCCACAATCAACCTCAAGTAAATCATACTCAAATTACTTCAAAGAATATCAATAGAAACTACAATCAACACGTCAGTAGGAGGAAGTTCAACTACAATCAACAGGTTAGTAGATTCGATAATCGTAGGAACTTCTTTAATGGTCAATGTTTCTCATGTCATAATTTTGGACACAAAGCTACTCAATGTGTTGCTTACAAAACTATCATGACTAGAGAAGCACAAAATCAAAGGAATGTGACAGGAATCAAGAAAATTTCTTTTAATAACTTTTCTCTTCTTGAAAATGAAATAGAATGCTCAAACTGTAACAAATTTGGCCATAAAGAATCTGAATGTAGGAGTAAATTTTGGCAAGTAGCTCAAAAGGAGCAAACTCCATTAAATCCCATAATACAGAAAAAGAAAGAACCACAAACAGAAAGATGTGGTATAGCCTTGTATGCAAAAGGACAAGAAAAGTAGTGGTACGTCAATAGTGGATGCTCAAAACACACGACAAGTGACAGAGAAAAACTACACTCATATAATGCCTTAGAAAAGGAAAAGAGTGTCTCATTTGGAAACAACACTCCTGCTGTCATAAAAGGTAAAGGTTCTATTTTCTTGAAAGAAAAAGTTAAAGTTGGGAATGTTATGTATGTTGATGGCTTAAATCATAATATGTTGAGTGTGAGTCAAATGTGTGATTAAGGAAAAGAAGTGGTGTTTCAATCAAATGGATGTGTTGTTTGTGAGCTTGATACAAGAGAAACCATGATTAAAGGGACAAGAACTCCAAAAAACCTATACATACTCAAGGGAGGACAGCAACATTGCTATCTAAGAAAAAATGATGAAAATTGGCTATGGCATAGAATATTTGGACATCTAAGCTTTTCTCAAATAAGAAAAGCATGTAGATTCCAAGCTATTCGTGATCTTCCAAATATCAACATTCTTGAAAATGCTATATGCAAATCATGTCAATTTAGTAAGAAAACTAGATCTCAATTCATCGAAAAGGAAGGGTTAGCTAGTAAGCCTCTTGAACTTGTTCATACTATTTTATATTGTCCATCAAGGAAGAGGTCACCTCATGGAGAAGAAAACTTTATATTGTTTATTAATGATTTTTCCATAATGTGTTGGATAGGTCTTCTAAAGCATAAAGATTAAGCATTTGAAAATTTCAAAGCCTTCAAAGCTTTGGCTGAAAATGAATCAGATAACAAAATCAAATGCCTCAGATCTGATTGAGGAGGGGAATTTACCTCAGATGAATTCTTTGACTTTTGTGAAAAACATGGAATAAAAAGGTAGTTCTCCACTGCAAGGACTCCCCAATGAAATGGAGTGGTAGAAAGGATGAAAATAACTGTTCAACAAATGGCTCATGCTATGCTAGATGAATCTGGAACTCCTGCAACCTTTTGGGGTGAAGCTGCATTCATTGCTGTCACTATTCGCAACCAAGCAAATGTTCGAGTAAACAACACTCAAACTCCACATGAACTTTGGTATGGTAAGACTCCTACTATAAAATACTTCAAAGTTTTTGGAAGAAACGTTACATCAAAAGGAATAATGACAAACTTGGTGAGTTTGAACCCAGAGTAGATGAAGGCATTCTTCTTGGCTACTATTCCCGAAGTAAAGGATATAAATGTTACAATAAAAGACTTGGGAAAATGAATGAAATTATTGATGTTGTGGTTGATGAAGCATGCAAAAATCCAAAATAGATAAAAACTGAAGATTATGACAATGAAGAAGATGAGGATCATTTTCCCACATCAAATCACACTAATTCTGAAGAAGAAACCAATGAAGCACCAGAAGAAGAGATAACAATAGAAGAAAAGACTCCATCCAGGTATGTTCAGAAAAATCATCTAGAAGCTCAAATTTTATGGGAAAAAGGAGCAGGTGTGCAGACTAGAAGAACCATTTCCGAAGCTTCAAGCTATCTAGCATTACTATCTTCCACTGAGCCTCAAAATGTAAATGAAGCATGCATAGATGAATGTTGGGTCAGGGCCATGAATGAAGAACTTGAGAAAATTGAAGATAAATGCTTGGGAATTAGTTCCTAGACCTCATGATAAGAATATCATAGGAACTAAATGGATATTCAAAAACAAGCTGAACGAAAATGGAGAAGTTATTAGAAACAAGGCCAAACTTTTTTGTAAAGGATATTCTCAACAAGAAGGCATAGATTTTGAAGAAACTTTTGCACCTTTTGCTAGACTTGAAGCCATCATAATGCTTCTTTCTCTTTCTAGTTTTTAGAAATTCAAAGTATACCAAATGGATGTTAAATCATCCTTTCTTAGTGGAGACTTAGAAGAGGAAGTCTATATTGAACAACCAGAAGGATTCATTCTTGGAAATGATGCAAAACTTGTATTCAAAGTCAAGAAATTTGTCTATGGTCTAAAACAAGCTCTAAGGGCATGGTATTACCATCTTGACAAATATCTCCACCAACAGGGTTTTTCAAATGGGTCAGCAGATAGCAATCTATATACAAAGATGGACACTGATAAATAGCTAATAATTGTTGTGTATGTTGATGATATCATTTTTGGTAGCAATGAAGAATCCATGAGTCAGAATTTTGCTTCAGTAATGTAGCAAGAATTTGAAATGTCCTTGCTTGGTGAGCTTACCTACTTTCTCGGTATACAAGTTTAGCAAAATAAAGATGGTATTTTTCTCTCACAAACCAAATATCTCGAGTAGATCTTGAAAAAGTATGGCATGGAAGATTCTAAACCAGTATGTACTCTAATGGTAACAGGATGTAGTCTCAACTCAAATGATGAATCAACAATGGTACATCAACCAACTTATAGATTCATGATTAGCTGTCTGCTTTATCTAACAGGTACCCGACTGGACGAAATGCATGCAGTGGGAATAGTTGGAAGATTTCAAGCAAATCCAAAGGAATCTCACCTTTAGGTAGTCAAAGTATCTTCAAATATCTTCAAGGAACATAGAACTTTGGTTTATGGTATCCTAGAGAAATAGATCTTACACTTCACGCATATACAGATGCAGATTGGGTAGGAATTGTTGATGACAGAAAAACAACTAGTGGTGGTGCATTTTATATGGCTTCCAGGTTGGTGTCTTAGTTTAAAAAGAAACAAAGTTCAATTTTATTACCTACAACTGAAGCAAAATACGTGGCTTCTGCATCTTGCTGCATACAATTACTTTGCATGATGCAAACCTTGCAAGATATTCAGATCACATGTACTCCACCCATCTCCATTCTATGTGATAATACAAGTGCCATCAGTATTTCAAAGAATCCAGTCATGCACTCTAAGACCAAGCACATACCCATCAAATATCATTTCCTACTTGAACAAGTGTTTCAAAAAAAAGTCAAATTGGAATATGTTCCCTCCAAAGAATAGGTTGTTGATATATTCACTAAACCACTGCCCAAAGAGACATTTGAATATATCAGGCAAAAGTTGGGAGTAGTTTCTGCGCCATCCTGCTGTTAAATCCTATTTTTTAGAAAAATTGGTTATACATGAGTTTCATGAAGTGTAGTCATGTACATATGCGAGTTTCTGTGGACACAGTCACATATATGTTGGTTTGAAGAAAAAAGTGGGCCAAACTCAGAAAAAAAGGGGGTCTGCTATGGTTATGTCAATTATCTACTCTATTTGATGATGATTTGAATCTACTGATATATTGGTCCTCATAGTGTTCTTGATCACTTGATGTATATATTATCGATGATGATGCTTTGATATCTCTTACTAACATATGCAATGATCATATTTGATAGTGAACATGTGGAATAGGTTGAAGGGGAGAACATGGTTGATGATATTTTGGGAAATATTATGGACATATACAGTTTTTTGGTCTAGATGTTGTTGACAAATGCTACTAATGATAGTTGCTGATGACTATCATGGTTTTGTTTAAGACATTTGGTCTTTGTTATATATGTCATGTATATCTTTTAATGTAACGATCATGAAAAGACCTAATTTGTAACCCCACTATGCATGGGATGAATGACGCAATGTTTCTTGTTTTTGACTTGTATAAACAATTGATATATCCCCACTTGGTTGGGTGGATGAGTCAAATTTGGTATATCCCAACTTGGTTGGGAGATGGATGCATGTATAAGTTATTGGTGATAGGAAGGTCATTTGTGATGTATGTATAGGGTCATGTTCTCCTTTTAGAACATCTTTTTTCATACTTTGGTTATGCTTAGGGGGAGCATGAACTCGATCATGGGAGCTCAATCAACACTTCAGCATATCAGAGAATTTAGCATGCACTTAGGGGGAGCATGACCTTTTGCCCTTGATGTCAAAGGGGGAGAATGACCTGGTGTGGTTGTTGCCATCAAATCGAAAGGGGGATATTGTTGGTATTATGATGTATGTATTGTACTTGATGGCAACCCACTTGTAGCATAACAACTCTCTTGTATATGGTAACTAAATGAATCTACAGAAGAGATATGATATGTGACAAATTGCATGACAGAAGGGAAACTTCAAGGAATCAGTTCAGAAAGCAACTCACTCAGATGAGAGATCATAGTACTACTGGTTAACAACATAGAGTTACAGATCAGACTACACAGAATGAAGAAAGAGAGGTATATGCAAATTCACCATTGACCAAGTCGTGTATACACACGGTTTCACTGTATATAAGTCGTGTATACGTACATATGTACTTTCACAAAGGAAAAGCACATATACCTTGGAAAACTAAATGTTTGGTTCGAAGTATTTGGTCCATGGTATTTTGATCCATGATATTGGTCCAAGGTATTGGTCTTAAGTGGTTTTGGTCCATGGTATTGAGAAAGGCCTAAAACTATAAAAGGAGGAGAAGATCATTAGGCCAAGTGTGCAAGTATAGAATACCTGATATAGTGTGAGATATAATATGAAAGTTATTGGCTTATGGTGTTATTCTTGATCTGACCTGAGGACGAACCTTAGCACTTGATGAAGGATACGATCTAATGATTTATTAGGATCTTAAGGCTTGAAGTGAATTATCTTTATGTGGTTTGATCATGTATCTAAATAACTGGTGCCTGTTGTAGTCTATAAATATGACGATTTGGGTGTGGCTGAAGTTTGGAATAGTTGTTATCTTTAAATCATCTCTTACAAATCTCTACACAGGTTCACTTTAGAAAAGAAGCGTATACATGTTGGTTCTGCATATCAAAACAATATATACATCATAAATTTGATTTGCAGATCTATACATTGGTTCACTTTGATGAAAGCACGTATGCACGTAGGTTTGACACATGGAAGTACCGTATACCTTATAAAAATATGTTTTAGTTGATTTTGTTTGTTGTTGCAGTGTTCTGGGTTATTGCTTGGGTTTTGGTTACTTATTCTGGTGACAACATTTTGAATGATCAAATTGATGGAGTGATTGATTAATTTGGTTGTGGTTGGTTCAGAAGGAAATTGGTTGATTCATATATATTTAATGATTGAATGATGTTGTTGATGGATCCAGTTTGAAAATTTATGAAATGTGGTCCTTGGAAGAAAAGAGAAGGTTGTAGCCTTCTGTAGGTTGGCACCTACATACTAGTAAACATATCAGCTAGTACAAGAGCTAGGGGGTTGTATCTCCCTTCCAGTAGAAGCTCGAGAACAAGAGAAGGTGGTAGACTTTTGTAGGTAGAAGCCTCCATACTGGTATAACATTGCACCAATACAAGAATTGTAAATAGAATATTATATTATTAAAAGAAGACAGAGACAATTGCAGTAGGTGGTTTTCACCCACATTGGGTTTCCACCTTATATCTTGGTGTATATGTGCATTTATTATGTGTAGTGATCTATTTTCTTTTTACTGAACTTGGTTACTATTTATATGGTTAATGAAGTTCTGATGCACTGATTAAAGATCCACATATGATTAATTAACTGAATCATAAGTTTGCTGGATATACGCTAGGTGCATTAAACATAGTTGCGTGTACACGCGAGTTCCCTTAAGTGAAGTAGCGTATATGAAATTGATGATGGAAATGAAAAAATATTGATTTGCTAATATTGCTTCACCCCCCCTCTCAGTATTATTTCCAACTGTCAATTTATTCTTTGAAACTTGAAGTTTTTATTTGAATTTCATTTTAACATTTTTTGAAATGAATGCCTAAAAGAGGTTGGGGTCTGAAGCCCACACCTTAATGACAAATTTGAAACCAAAACTCACATTGTGCCTTCTTTTGTAGATAGAGAGTACAAACAAACTCAGTCTCATCATGCAGGAACAATCCACCTAGGCCTTGGTAGTAGTGGTTCAGGTGTGACACAACCCATAATGGGGAAGAAGGGGACTATTGGAATCCATAGTCAGCCTTCTCAGCCTATTAAGAGCGGTTTGGGTGGAAGAACAACAATGGAAGATATGGAAGGGAGTGGTGAAAATGAGGTAAATGAGGAACAATCCAATTTTGGATTCTTGATTGTGGAGCTTGATACACAAGTATAAATGAAAAACATTTAACCATCAACCCTTCCTCATTTTTATGGTAAGGTACATGAAAACGCAAAATCTTTCTTATTTGAGTTTGATATTTTGTGTCATATTTATGATTATTCATCTTATTCCCATAAGTTAAAGTTTTTTCCTACAACCCATAACGATGCAACACTCCGTTTGTTCACGGGACTAGGAGGAAACACTATATCTTCTTGGGAGAAAATTAACAGAGTGTTCTTCTCAAAATATCAGGAATATTGTAAAACTAGAGATATTCAAGTTGAAATCTTTACTATTGTGCAAAATGATGATGAGACTTTAGAGGACTACTTGGAGAGATTCATGTATATCCTTCAAAGTTCAAAGCACAAATTTGATCTAAGTACCATTAGAACCTTGTTCTTACGTGGGCTCGCTGATGATTCTAGAAATAATTTAAATATGTTAGGACAAGGGGATATTTCTCAAAAGACTTTTGATCAGATCTGTGACTTATGCAGGAAATTCTTGAGGAATCAATATAGATCCAGTAAAGGAATCCAGAATAAAAACAAAAAAATAGAATCTATTTATGCTATGATTATTAGATTAGAAAACAAAATGAACAACATGAAAATTGAAATAATGAATACTGTTAGTAAACAAATAGACTCTTTGAAGTTTCAGTAGAAACTTGTAGAAGAGTAAGAGATATTGTCTATTTTCTGTCCTAAATGTAGAAGAAATCATCCTTTAAGAGAATGTCCTCTAGATATTAAAGAAACTAATAAATATGCAATTTGTGCAGATAACCATGCTACGGATAAATGTGCCTCCATACTTTGGCTGAAAACTGTATTGGAGGGTGGAACACCTGAAGGTGAATCATGGCATGCTATGGAAGAAAGAATGAATTGTCCTCAGGTAAGTGCAGGTATGGTTCTTGAACCTCCACCACATTTTTTTGGTTATAATGCACACTCATATTCATATCCTAAAACCAGTCACTCTCAGCATTTGCAAGATGGGAATCAATATCAATATGAACAACGCTCCCAATCTTAGAAACGAGGATGGAGAGGGCCAAACCATTCACATCATTCACATAATTCCTATCATGCACCTATGCAATCATACCCTCCTACATATGCACCTTACCTAATGCCTCAACCATCATTTCCTCAGTTGAGTGAACCTATGCCACCATTACCGTTACCTCCGCCATTTTGACCTTCTCAGTTGCCTATTCAACGTTTACCCAACCCCAATAATAAATAAATACACATTATACAATCTATGACCCTACTTTCTTCATCTAGATTTTAGACTATGCCAGTTGGAGTCAATGATCTCTAATTGAGATCAGGGAAAGTAGTAACCTCAGAAAATCAAAAGCAGCCCATGGTGATTATTGATGGGAGAGGAGAGGAGGAAAATCCTCATCATTCAAAAAAGGATTACACCATTCAACCTATCCCTGTACATTATGATCCCCTGTCATCTTCTCCCAACTGACCTCCCTATCCAGACAGGTTAGTTGTGGAGAAGAAAGGCCCCATTCCTGAGTCTAGCCTGGGTTCTAAGCTTAGGAACCTTTTCATTAGGGTACCTTTGCTCCAAGCTATTAAAGAGATCTCCATTTGTACAAAATTCATTAGGGAACTCTGTTTCGAGAAGATAGTAAGGAGAAGACTGGAACCCTAAAACATTCAATTTGTTAGTAGAGTAGTAGAGTTAATGATGGGATGTATGCACATGGAAAAATATACAGACCCTCAAAACCCTATTGTCTCTGTTCAGATAGGTGATGTTCTTGTCTCCAATGTACTTATAGACCTAGGGGCAACCATTAATGTTATGACCAAGCAAACCATGGATTAACTTGGATTGGTCCATATTCGTCCTACTCCCACTATTCTTGAATTGTCAGATAGATCTAAAATCAAGCCAAAATGAGTACTGGATGATGTGGTCATTTCCATAGATCGTTGAAAATATCCAACAAATTTCATTGTGCTTTAGCCAAAGAACCCTGTGGGAAGGCATTCCTTGATCTTGGGGTGACCATGGCTTACTACGGTCGATGCTTATATCGGATGTCGTTATGGTGATATGTATATTTCCCATGGAGATTCTAGGAAGAAAGTCACCCTATATCCACTCGCTAGATCTATTCAGGAGCTCTGAGACACTTTATGGTTAGACTATAGTAGTGATGAGGAGACTCAACTTGTTTCCTTGATAGATCAAAATGTTGAGTCCTCACAGGAGGGAGAGATTCAATACATCCTAAACAATCTAGATACCATGCCTAATTTCGAGTCGTTGAGTCAGATTTTTAGTCTAGATTTTTAGGAAGGAAATGACTCTCTACCCCTACCATCACCATCTCTAGAGACACCATTATGTACTCTTCATCCTGATACTACTCTTGTTGAGATTAGTCAAGGTAAATCATTGTATATTAGTTCAGACTTGGATCCTTCTCAGCGAGAGCAACTTGTGAATTTATTGCAAAACCATCTTGACGCCTTTGCATGGGTTTATGAAGATATGAAAGGCATCCCTCTTGAAACTTGTACACACCATATCTATATTCAGGATGGAGCCCAACCTGTCTGAAAACCCCAAAGGTGAATGAACCCAACTCTAAGAGATGTTGTAAAGGAAGAATTGCAAAAACTCTTAGATGTCGATTTTATCTATCCCATTTCTGACAGCTAGTGGGTCTCTCCATTAGTATTAGTCCCAAAGAAATATGGGAGATGGTGCATTTGTATTGATTACAAAAAATTGAATAAATCCACTCTCAAAGATTACTTCCCCCTTTCATCGATCAGGTACTCGATACCCTTGCTGGTAAGCAGTACTTTTCCTTTCTAGACGGCTTCAGCGGATATAACGATATACAGATAACACCTGAGGATCAAGGCAAAACCACTTTTACGTGTCCATGGGGTACATTTTCTTATCAAGTGCTTCCCTTTGGGCTATGCAACGCTCTGGCTACCTTTCAAAGCATAGTCTTGGCTATTTTTGCTGACCTTGAATGTGTAGAAATCCATATGGATGATTTCTCTGTGTTTGGTGATTCATTTCAGGAAACCCTCAAGAATCTAGAAAAAGTGCTTCTTCACTACGAAGAAGCTCATCTCGTCTTGAGTGACAAGAAATGTAGATTAATGGGCAAGGTGAGAGTAGTTCTTGGCCATCTTATTTCTGACAAAGGTATCCCGGTTGACCCTACAAAAATAGAAGTCATTTCGAGTCTTACTATACCTAGAACTCAAAGGGAAGTGAGAGGTTTTCTAGGACATAAGGGCTACTATAGGAGATTAATTGATAACTTCTCAAGGATAGCTACCCCCCTTTTCCAACTTTTAGCTAAAGATGGTGAGTTTTCTTGGTCTATAGCTTACCAGTAGTCCTATGAGACATTGAAGGAAAAATAGTTCAGACACCAGTTTTGAGAGGACCAAACGGGTCTCTGCCATTTCATATTTCCTCAGATGCCTTAGATACTACTATAGGCACAACTTTAGGACAGGGAGAAGACAAACAATCTTATTATGTTTATCTCATTAGCAAAAACTTTTCACCCACTGAACTCAATTATACAGTTACTGAGAAAGAGGTTTTAGCTATAATTTTTTTCCATTAATAAATTCAGACATTATATTACAGGATATGAAGTTTTTGTACATACTGACAATTCTGATATAAGATATTTGATGAATAAACCATTAACTAGCAGTAGAGTCACTAGGTGGTTGCTATTTTTACAGGAATTTAATATTACCATTGTTGATAGACTAGGAAATTTAAATGTAGTTGCAGATTATCTTTCAATATTAAATAACCCTAGTGAAGCAATTCTTGTTGATGATGATTTTCTTGACAAGAATATTTTTTCTATGTCAATGAAATCTCCATGGTTTGCTGACATAGCTAACTATTTAGTCACCGGAAAATTACCACCTCACTTATCCACTCATCAAAACCGAAATATCATTAAGAAAAGTGTTGCATTTTCTTGGATCCAAGGAGACCTCCTTTACACTGGAGTAGATCTCATTACCATAGATGTGTTTGATATCTTAAAATCTTCCCATGATGAACCTTTTGGAGGTCACTTCATCGATAAGCAGACTGCATACAAAGTATTATGAGTTGGATATTTTTGGCCTTCCTTGTTCAAGGATGCCAAACAATATGTCAAGTAGTGTGATAGTTGTCAGCGAATTGGCCAGGCTAATCAAACCAATGAAATGAATTTATGTCTTGAGGTTATGATTGAGCCTTTTGAAAAATGGGCCATTGATTTCGTAGGACCAATAAATCCCACATCATCGAATAAAAACCATATGTACATATCTTGTTACAAAATGGGTAGAAGCTAAAGCTACCTATTTTACTACTGAAAGAATTGGTTTTGATTTCATTTTTACTAAAATCTTTATTATATTTTGTGTGCCTAGAGAAATTGATTCTGATAATCGATCACAGTTTATTTCTAATCTGGTACATGGTATGATGGAGCAGTACAAAATACGACATAGGATATCTACACCATATCACCCGCAAGCAAATGTTCAAGGGGAGTCCAAAAATAAGGTGACTAAGTCCATCCTCACAAATATGGTAAACATGCATAGAAAGGATTGGGCTAACAAATTATCAGACACATTATGGGCCTACAGAACCCCTTGGAGAAACAACACAAGACATGCACCATATGAGCTAGTTTATGGGAAACAAGTCCTCTTGTTGATAAAATTCTAGATCAAGACTTTTAGGGCTACAGTCCAATTGGGATTAGATCTCTGAAGCACAACAACAATGCCTTATACAATTAAATGAGTTAGATGAAATCCAAAGGGATGTTGCTCAAGAGAACATCTTGGTTCAACAATAGTGTGAGAAGTGGCATGGCAAATCCATTCAGAAGAAGCAGTTCCAACCATGTGATTGGGTACTCCTTTATGATTTAAGTTTCAAAAATTTTAAAGGCAAATTCCATACATTTTGGATGGGACACTATGAGGTGGTCAAAGTCTTCGAAAATGAAGTAGTAGAAATCAAAACTATTGATGGACAGAATTCTGTGTTCCTAGTAAATGGGCATAGACTGAAGGTATATTTTCAACCCCTTACTAAAGGAGATTTTATACACCGAGTCAAACAACCATTTGAAAAGGAGTTGGTAGGTGGTAACACCAACTTGTTGAAGAACTGATTCCTTCTTGTCCTTATTATGAAAAAAATAATCAAAGAAAATAAAAAGAAAACAATGACAAAAATAGAAAGTATAAAAATAAAAAATTTCCTATAATTATGAAAATCTGTTGACTGACATAATTGTAGAAGGATCGACTTGAAAACCAACATGCTGGCAAGAAGATGAAAATTCTAAAAAAAAAGGGAACGTTACTTGATTTTTAGATATGTTGGCTTCCACCGAGAAGAAGCGGGTTCACGAAACCCAACACTTACTCAAGTCTAGGGTAACTAGCATGGACATTTTTATCCAACTAAAAGTTTACTTCCCACTGCAGTTAATTTTCCTGCACCAATGCAAATAGATTTCAAGGTAAAAATATTGTCCTTCTTCTATTTCCCATTTTGAAATTTCCCACTATTTCTTTTCTAAATTCCCCAATGAATTACCTTCCTCTTTCTTCTAAGAAACTACCCTTACTCAATTTCATAAAATCCCTCTTTTCCCTTGAATTTTTTCCCATATCCCATTTCATTTACCCCTCTTGGTGATATTGTTTCTGAAATCCTTGTTGTAATATTCCTTCCCATTCTAAAATTTTTACCCCTTTCCCACTTCTTTATTCCCTCATAAATTGATTGTAGAATTTGATGCAGTCCATCCATAAGGCATGTTCGAGAAACACCAAAGGATGGCAAATAATTTTTTCTTGTATAATGAGACAAATTTTTTAAAATTCTAGCTACAAAAGTATGTCCTATCAGATTCTTTGTTTGGAAAAAATTTCTGGTGCAAGAACAATGCAATGCAAGTGTTGGAAATAATACTGAAGGGGGGGGGGGGGGGGGGGGGGTTGTGGGGGGGTGAACCAGTATTTACAAATCAATAACTTTTTCATTTCCATAATCAAATTTATATACGGCACTTCAGTGAAGGGAACTTGTGTGTGCATGTCACTATTCTTAAGGCAGCCAACATATATCCAATGAACTTATGATTTAGTTAATTCATCATATGTTGATCTTTAATCAGTTCATTAGTACTTTATTACACATTAAACAGTAACCATGTGCAGTAATAACAGAATGAACCATCACACATAAGAAACACACATGAACACCAAGATTTAAGGTGGAAACCCAATGTGGGTGAAAGCCACCTGTTGTTGTTGTCTCTGTCTTCTTTTAATAATAAGAAAATGTATTTACAATATTCTACTGGTGCAGACTCATATCAATACGCAGGCACCCACCCACAAAAGGCTCCAACCTTCGCTCATTTTCTAGCTGCTACTAGAAGGGAGCTCCAACCCCCTGGCTCTTGTACTAGCCGATATGTTTACCAGTACATAGGTGTTGGCCTACAGAAGGCTAGGTCCTTATTTATTCCTCCAAGGACCACATTTCATAAATTTTCAAACTGGATACTCTTGGAACACATCACCACAATTTGAAGGCCACAATTCATCCAATTTTCATACTAGACCCATCAACAACATTGAAGCTCAAAATCACAACTACAATACAACCATCATATACATTTGCATCAACTAATCACTAAAACTCAATCATCACTCTCTGAATCAAACACAGCTAAATCAATCAATTACTCACAACCCATGAATCTCTGACACAACTAAATCAAACAATTACTAATCCTCTCACACAACTGAATCAGCCATTAATTCAAACTTAATCAAATTCAAGCAATCGAATAGAACAGATAGATAACTATAACCAGTACACAGATCTGAACCCAGAACACTACATCAATAACTAGAACTAATTGTAACCTTAAAAGACATGTGTCAGAATGTATACACTCCTTTAATGAACCACACCTGTGTGTATATGCTACTTCCTTTTCCCCAACCTGCATATACCTCTAAAGATACTGAATCATAAAACCTTTGAACCACAAATTGTACCAATCAATGACAATCTGAAGATCTACTATCATATTACAGAGTTCTAAATAGATAGCAACAAGGATCACCCTTCTTTCTCAATCAATTAACCAATGAGACACAAACTCTTTATACATTCAGTTTTACTTTCAGATCTAAGAAGACTTCATTGAGAGATAGCAGTAAAACAAAAACACTGATTTGATAGATCAGCCATCCTTGAACATCAAGATTTTATTTTGCATATGTTACTTGGAAGAGCTGAACTAGCATTACTGAAGCACATCACAACTAATAAATCTGAACATTCAGACCACTGTCACCAAAACACAGTCACCAGAACACAAGGCAGAACCCAAAATTCTATATGAACAATCATAACAAATTGCAACTTCAACCATCATATTTCATAATGTATACGCTACTTTGATGTGTCGAACTAGCGTGTATATGTGCTTTTACTAAATTGAACCATCGTACACATCTGCAAATGCTAACTTAAAACATCACAACTATTCCAGACTTTAGTCATACCAAGATCAAAACATTTACAGTGTAAATCACGTGTTAGCATTTAGATCTAGAGTATCCATGATCAAACCATATAATAATAATTCATTTTAGGCCTTATGATCCTGATCCATCATCCATCATCAACCACATAGGTGCATCCTTATTTTAGATCAAGCAAAGCATCAGAAACCCATAGCTTGCATATTTGATCTAACACTTCATAAAATATTAAATATTTGCACACATTGGCCTAATGATCTTCTCCTCCTTATATAGTTTTAGACCTTTCTCAATACCTTTGACCAAAACCTCTTAGGAGCAATAAATTGGACCAAATATCTAGGGTCAATACCTCAGACCAAATACCTTGGACCAAAATACCTTGGACTAAATACCTCAAACCAAAACCTTGGTTTTCCAACATGTATGTGCTTTTCCTCCTATGAAAGTGTGTGTATACGTATACGCTCCTTTTGTTTTGTTAACTCACATGTATATGCTATTTTTGTATAGTTAACCCACGTATACAACTTAACATACCTGAAAATGTCCTTTTTATTCAACTTCTTGATTCTGATCTGTAGTCCTTTGTTCCTTCATCCTATTCTTTTGTGTCATTACTTTGTTCCCTCTGAATAGACCTGTTATAATGTGATTTTCCATTGTACATTACTTTTGAATTGATTCCTTTGAACTATCCTGCATTTTGTCACATCTGTAAACACAACTGCCATGCATTCTGTCACATCTGATATCTCTCCTATAGATTCATCTAGTTACATAGATTCGTCTAGTTACCATATCCAAGTGAGTTGTTCTGCTATAAGTGGGTTTCCATGAAGTACATCACATGCATCATAATGCCAACAATCTCCCCCTTTGGACTTGATGGCAACCATGTTGGTGTTGATTAGTGCAAGCTATTGAAATTGTTAGAGATAAAAAGCAACATCAAAATCGTCTCTCCCTTTGACATCAAGGGAAAAGGGTGGACCAAGATATTCTCCCCCTTTGATATCAAGGGAAAAGGACTGAAGAAAATGAAGCCTTTCATATCTGAACAACTGAATATAAAAATCAATCATGCTCCCCCTAGGCACATGATGAATTCTTTGATTAAACTCCCCCTTTGTACATGTTGAGATTCACTATATCATCCATGCTCCTCCTGAGCACATGTAGAGTCTACAAATATTTTTTCTAAAAGAATAACATGACTCTATAACTCAACTATGTGAGTATGACCTTCCTATCACCAATGACTCATACACACATCAATCTCCCAACCAAGTGGGGATATACCAAATTTGACTCATCTACCCAACCAAATGGGAATATACCAAATGTTTATACATGACTAAAATATAACAATTATTACATCATCCTTCCCATGCATAGTGGGGGTATAAATTACCAAAAGGACTCATTAAAAGACTATGATAGATAGAAACATATTATTACATCATGGGCCTTTATATGAATTTTTCATCGAGTGATATACATGACATTTATAAAAGATCTAAGAAAGACCTTGATAGTCATGAACAACTATCATACACCATATATGATCTCCACCATGAGCATCTATCAACAACATCCAGACCTACAACCTGTATATGTCCATCATCATTTTCGAAGTAAATATCATCAACTTGTGACAAAGAATGCCACATATTGATATCAACTCATCCTCTTGATCTCATCAAGATCAACTTGCTTCATTTCCTTAGTAGAAAAAGACTTATCATAACCTTCCATGAATCAACTAAGCATATGTCATATCTCCAAGTAGTAACATAAAATCATTCACATCATATCATATGCATGTGAAAATACCATAGTCATCATCTATCATCATAACATCATCATCAAGAACAACATGATCTTGCTGGCATTATGATGCATGTGTTGTACTTGATGGCAACGCTCTCATAGAAGATCATCTCACTTGTATACGTTCAGATGAATCTACAGAAGAAATATCAGATGTCACAAAGTGCATGGGTTACCGGACAACAAAAAGGGATCAGATGACAGTTCACAAGTAAGCTTTGCCATCAAGTCCAAAGGGGGAGATTGTTGGCATTATGGCTAAAGTGTTGTACTTGACGGCAACACCCATGGCTGGCTCTCAATATGATGAGAATTAAAAAGTTTATTCATGTGGAGAAAAGTTCACGGAATTTTATGCAGAGAAAAGTTTATTTCATGTGGGAAAACTTACCTTTGGTCCATGGTAGTTAGTCCTTGGAATTTGAACCTATGGTTTTTTGGACCATGGCATCTCGACAGACGTGTTGATCCCTAGTATTGAGTTGATGGTATTGGTTTGTTATGGTTTTGGCCCGTGGTATTGGTCCATGATTTGAGGAAGAGCTTGCCTATATAAAGCAAAGGAGATCATTTGGCTTGTGTATGCTTTTGGGTTGAATATCTTAAGATATGAAATATTGGGTTATTGTTTCAAAAGCTCGATCTATATGAAGTGAAGTGGAAAGCGAATTTGTGAAGGGTGATCTCTCGAGCACTGCAGCTGCGGAAGTGAGGAGGTGCCACAGGAGACGCCGCAAGAGGCGCCACAGGAGAGGAGGTGCCGTAGGAGACGTCGCAGGAGGCACCGCAGGAGACGCCACAGGAGGTGCCACAAGAGACGCCGCAGGAGGCACCGCAAGAGATGCCGCAGGAGGCGCCGCAGGAGACGCCGCAGGAGGCGCCACAGGAGACGCTGCAGGAGGCGCCGTAGGAGACGCCGCAGAAGGTGCCGCGGGAGGCGCCGCAGGAGGTGCCGCAGGAGGCGGCGCAGGAGACGCCGCAGGAGGCGCCGCAGGAGACGCCGCAGGAGGTGCCGCAGGAGATGCCGTAGGAGACGCCACAAGAGGTGTTGCAGGAGATGCCACAGAAGGCGGCACAGGAGATGCCGCAGAAGGCACCACAAGAGACACCACAGAAGGCACCGCAGGAGATGCCGTAGGAGGTGCCGCAGGAGATGCCGCAGGAGGTGCCACAGGAGACGCCACAGAAGGTGTTCTGGGTTTAGTTTTCTGTTACTGTGGATTTGGTTATCTGGGTGACTTACTGATACTTGATGATCATTTGATATTTATGGATCCAGTTTGAAAATTTATGAAAAGTGGTCCTTGTAAAGAAGTAGGGGGTTGTAGCTCCCTTCCAGGAGAGACTGGAAAACGAGAAAGAGTTGTAGCTCTCTGCAGGTTGCAGCCTGCGTACTGGAAAAGGACTGCACCAGTACAAGACCATTGTAAAAGGAGTTTCTAATTTGAAAGAAGATAGAGACATATTGCAGCAGGTGGTTTTCACCCACATTGGGTTTCCACCTTATATCTGGTGTTCTTTGATGTGACTGTCTGTTTTTCTTGTTCATGCTCATTGTTTTATGGTACTGATATGTGAAAATAATTCAAAGTATAATTAAGGAAGAATTGTTAAAAGGACTAGATAATACTGATTCACCCCCCCCCCTCTCAGTATTATTTTCAACAATTGGTATCAGAGCAGGGTCCTTCTGAAGAAGCTTGATCGCTTGAAGGAAGATCTTTCATCATGAGCAACTACAAGAGGGAAGCATCTATCAGGCCACCGATTTTTGATGGGACAAACTTCAATTATTGGAAGGTAGGAGTTACTGCATATCTTCAATCTCTTGGTAGAAGTTTGGAACATTGTAGAGACAGGCTATGCTTTTCCTTCAACTACTCCTACAGATGCAGACGAGAAAAAGAAGTATGAAACAAATGCAAAAGCAGTCAGTACCCTATTAGGATGTATATTCCAATCGGAATTCATGAAGGTAATGCACTATAAATCCGCAAAAGAGATATGGGACAAAATTGTCACGAGCTATGAAGGAGATGAACAGGTAAAACGTGCCAAACTTCAAACTCTCAGGATTCAGTATGAGACTCTCAAGATGTATAATGATGAAAGTGTGGCTAACTATTTTCTTCGGGTAGATGAAGTTGTTAATTGTATGAAAAATTTGGGTGAATAAATAAAAGAGGCTATTGTGGTTGAAAAGGGTTCTAAGATCATTGTCCCCCAAGTTCGAATCTAAAGTATCTGCAATAGAAGAAAAAGAAAATCTACGAATTCTTACTATGTCTCAACTACATGGAATTCTAACTGCCTATGAAATGAGAAAGGGAGGTCCATCAGATAGAAGAGAAGCTGCTTTCAAGGCATCAGGCAAAGGAGATTATTATGAAGCAAGCCACGTTCCAGAAGAAGAGGAAGAAGAATCAAACTTTGTCAGAAATCTTCAAAGGGGTTCTGGAAGGTTCAGAGGTAAGTTGCCTTTTAAATGCTTTGCCTGTGGAAGAGTAGGTCATTATGCTGCAAAATGTCCTTATAAGGATAAAAGGAACCTGCTAAATGGAACAAGAAACATAGTGCAAGTAAGAAAAGCTACTACACTCATGAAGACAGTGATGGTCTATCAAACAGTGATGAAGATGAACGAGGTAATGAATATAAATTGTTAATGGCATTTGAAGATGATGATTATATGGATGCCATAGATGTGGATTACTTTCATGAAGAAATTACTAAACTTAAGAGATGTATAGAAGAGAAGAATATGATCATTGATACTCTACAATTTCAAATTGATGAAAAGGAAGGACATCTTGAAAAATTAGAAGGTGAAATTGTTGGTCTTAGAAAAGAGATTGAGAAAACAAAAGCTATTAATCTTAAGTTTGTCAAAGGATCTTAAACTTTGGATGAGATTATCAATGTGCAGCGGTCTCCTCTAAACAAGACAGGTCTGGGCTATAATGGAGAAACTTCTCAAGCATCCACCTCAAAACATTATCTTGATGCAGCAAGAAGAAATGAGCAAAAGCACAATGAAGACCATCAGGTAAAACAGGGACGAATTGCAAACAGAAACTATCAGGGGCAATCCATCTTAAGGGTGAAAAAAAGCTACAACCAGCCATAGGTAAAATCTTCTCAATTTGGTTCAAGAATAGATGACAAGAGAAATTACAATCAATTGGCTGGTAGATTTGATAACCGTAGAAGTTTCTTCAATGGACAATGTTTTTCTTGCCATAACTTTGGTCACAAAGTAGCTCAATGTGTTGCACATAAAACAATCATGACTAGGGAAGCTCAAAAGCAAAGAAGTATGATCGGGATTAAAAAAAGGACCTATAACAACTTTTCGGTTCTTGAAAATGAAGTTGAATGTTCTATTTGCAATAACTTTGGTCATGAAGACTCTGAATGCAGGAGCAGGTTTCAGCAGAGAAAGGAATAAGCCTCAAGCACCAAAACATGGAGAATAAAGGAACCACAAACAGAAAGATGTGGGATAGCATTTTATGCAGAGGGACAGGAAAATCTATGGTACATTGACAGTGGATGTTCGAAGGATATGACAGGTGATAAAGAAAAACTTGAGTCATATTCTGCTCTAGAAAAAGGAAAGAAAGTCTCTTTTGGAAATGATACTCCTGCAACTATAAAAGGAAAATGTATTGCTCAGTTAAAAGAAAAGGTCAAGGCTGGAAATGTTTTGTATGTTGATGGATTGAAACATAATCTTCTAAGTGTCAGTCATATGTGTGATCAAAGAACCGAGGTGATATTCAGATCAAATGGATGTCTAGTTCGTGATCTTGATATAGGTAAAAAAGTGATCAAAGGCAAAAGAACTCCAAATAATCTGTACATATTTGAAGAAGGACAACAACAATGCTATCTAAGCAAGGATTATGAGCACTGGTTATGGCATCGGAGGTTGGGACATCTAAGCTTTTCACAAATAAGGAAAGCATGCAAATATCAGGCAGTTCGCGATCTTCCAGATATCAAAATTCCTGACAACAACATATGCAAATCATGTCAGTTTGGAAAACAAACCAGAACTAACTTTCCAGAGAAGAAAGGATCAGCTAGCATGCCTCTTGAGCTAGTGCATACAGATACATGCGGTCCTTTCAGAAAAAGAACACCTCGAGGAGAAGAATACTTGATATTATTCATTGACGATTTCTCCAGGTTTGTCTGGTTAGGACTTATGAAGCACAAAGATGAAGCATTCGAAAAATTCAAAGCCTTCAAAGCCTTGGCTGAAAATGAATCGGGTCACAAAATTAAGTGCCTCAGATCCGACAGAGGTGGGGAGTTTACCTCAAATGAATTTTTTGATTTCTGTGAAGAACATGGGATAAGAAGAGAATTCTCTACAGCTAAAACTCCTCAGCAAAATGGAGTTGTGGAAAGAATGAACAGAACAGTCCAACAAATGGCTCGTGCTATGCTTGATGAATCAGGGACTCCCGCAACT